>JAMKCH010027316.1:0-26330 GCA_023653785.1 Ophioderma brevispina | reverse complement strand
TTTTGCTTGGTTTTTTTTAATTAAAAGGGAAAATTGTGACCTTTGTGAAGCTTAATATGTGTTTAAAACCAAAATCAGAAGAACAATCTTTGTCATAATTTTCTCAAGAAACTCCAGACAGTTTATTGCTTTAATTACAGTCAAATATGTAAATAATGCAATGCGGTCAAGTATCTCGACTGTTTATTAAGGTCGTCTTCCAAATTGGGCAATATGATTTCCAGTCATATTTCCTACAGAATAAATTGCTTTCAAAAATTAAAAGAATATGCTTAAAAACGGTTAAAAAGAGGCTCAGCTCACCTGATGATTTCTAGCATTTTCCCCTCATTTGATAAGTAACACCCTAAAGGCACTTTCTAATTATTCATTAGGGTTCAATTTCACGAGCCTGCAAACTTAACTCAAGATGCTATTCTAGGTTGGATATGATCATGAACAATAAAAGAAATGTAACCTCTTGTACATTTCAAATTCAAAATAGAAGAGCTCCTTGAAAAAAAAACCTGTATTGGTTTTAATCGAAATCTCCTTTTTCACAAAAGGAATATGTTCTTGCTTAGCATTTTGAGGTAAGAAGCTAATATGCACATAACCATTATACGATAGGCAAATATATATATATGGTTGGAGTAAAAATTGAGGATGCATTTTATAGGACTGGGTGTCTGTGTCACTTTAAATGTATGTCACTTCAATGTTTTCAGTCCATAAAGCCTCATACAGTGCTGTATGTATTTTGCACTGTGTTATGTGTGATCACATGTTAACCCAAAATATTAACCCTGGTCATTTGAAATGAAATGCCCAGGCTCTTCTCCTGCAGTCGCAGATGATTTTGATGAAACTTTGACAGAATTCACTTTAGTGAAGGGACCACCAATTTGGTCAAAAGTATAATCGTCTTTTGAAACATACACAGGATGCTGTTGCTCCTACAGAATAATTTCATTTCTACAACAGCTATCAAGATAATCTGCATATGGTCATGTAGTATGTCCAGCTGGTTATAGTAAAGGTCATATAAGGGTCATTTTTAGTCATTATTGCAATAGTTTTTTTTAAATGATACTGGCTTATACAGACAAAAGCTGCATTTTCACAAATGTTGTGAAATAATATTTAGCACGTAACTCACGGGGTGAGCATTTTGGGTTTCACTTCATTTAGGAGTTTACAAAAAGACTACAAAAAATGTTCTTGTTACCCGTCCAAGGTTAAGAGACTAATACTGCAATGCCCTATTCATAGTGGCCCACGCATATTCTTTGAATATGAAATCCAAGAACTGCGAAGATAGGTATGTGTTATTTCAGTAATTTAGCAACAGTAGGGTCCAGTACCAAACAAATCAAGCCCACATAGCATAACGATTTGATTGAGCCTGAACTCCACACCATAGGACAAATTTGTTTTTGATGAAATCGGGGATGAAATGAACACCACACAAGGAAATATTTGTTTTGATGGATATATCTATTAAATTTAGCACATCAATAATTTAGGTGTGTTGCGCCATGGGTTGAAGATTTAAGACACTTTTCAAGACATGCATCCCACACTTACGTAAACTTACACAAATTGACAGTCTGCCCTGCATGAAGGTGAGGTATAATGTCAGCAAGTAACTGAAGATTAGTTACATGTGCTTGTCAGTTTATCAGGATATGTCTTGTCATGTGAATGCAATAAAGTCATAAGTGCATAGCTGCCATTTGTCGAAATTCCTAATCAACCATAATATAACAATATGCTATTCTTTGGTCATTGGTCTTGAAATGATCTTCAGGTGATATGTCAGCTGAAGACCTTTCAAGAGCCCTACCTAAAGTACGATAATTAAGAGTCCACCTAATTCTTGGCAGCACACAGGTGTATACATGGCAGCTATTGGTACTTACACCCTTCTTGCTCTTGCATTATGGTTAGTATGGTGACATTTCAAAAGACAAGATTTGATACGTTAAAACAGGCAAATTAGGATTGTGTGATAATCAGCATTCGAAATAAGCGGTTGGTCTGATCAATCCAAAATTAGCTAAAGACAACCAAAATTGACTATGAAGTTGTCCGGCGGACACCAAAAATCTTTAAAAAAAATCTTAACAATAAGATAAATATTCTCCCGAACTGTGAATGAAAAATAAACAACGTGGCTACATAATAAATAATAGTGCAGGACCCACGGCCTCACAATTTGGAGGACCTGGCTTGGAAAGATATCGATTTTTTAGTTCATATTCATGTTAATACCATGGTTGGGATATATGAAAAGTGCTGTTGTACAATCTGAATTTCCTTGTCCAACTGTGTACTGGCCTGTTTTAGATAACGGGTCATGCACTTGAATATTGTGTCAATTTTTAAGGTTGGGGTAACAAATAAGGATTATTCTTAGTATCTTACTGAAAAGCGGGCAACGTGTGGTAATATAAGTGCTAATATAACAGTACAAAAAAGAAAAGTGGTAAAAATATTTTTGTTCTTTTATTCACTTAACATTTCGTAAACTAGGGTCAAGGTCAAACACGTTCTTTCCGTATACTGAATTTTTAATACATGTACTAATATCGTACACAACATGGTTTGCGACATGCACTTGTCCTACCGTCTGAAGATGAATTTCATTATTTTTTTATTAGTTTTTATACAATTCTATAGCTGAGTTTTAGGTCCCATGTTGTTTATATTTTTATGAGGGAGCGGTCATTTTTACTCGGTGAGGGGATAGAGTATTTTTACCCTTATGTTATGAGATTGTTTGCCATTAAAAAGTTCACGCCCCCCACTGATTACAATTTTTCTTTTGTATTCCCTTAGCTCAAATCCCCCATTTCCCCCCTGGCTCTAATAATGCCCTCCTCCTAAAGTTCCAAGTTCCCGCCACTTGCCTAGGGAGTCCTTTTGAGTTTTTCAATTTTACGGTGATCATTGCCGGGTTCCATTTTCTGCACTTACAGAACACCCCGTAAAATATTTTGTTCGATTTAGGCTCAATGATTTGAATGTTTCCTGTCCTGTGCAACTAAGCAGTCAGGAGGTGGGCGAGTAGCGTCCCCCTAAATAAAAAGGCAAAAAATTACCCCCAAAATGATTACATGACTAAAAATGACTCCTGACACATGAAAAGGGGGTCCGAAAAATCTGCACCCATTTTCTCAAATTTGCCCCCTAAAAAGTCAGCTCCAATCTGAAAAAATCACCCATAAAAATCCTGGCTACGATCCTGGTGAGATTTGCTTGACCCATATTGCATAATCCTATCTGTGGGATTCAAAGTGCCCAACTCCAACACCTACCTCTTCCAACTGACAATTCCACACTCACTATGTAAGACCTTTGCACGTGCATGTCGTCACACTTATCCCCATACTGGATAATGATGTGATGCTCTTTACAATGAATTCCCTTGACATTCTTACCCGGTGCAGAAGCGCCATCCTAAGGCCTTCAGAATCTGACAAACTGCTTGGATAGGAATCGTCGCGAGCGCTGGGAGAAGATGGTCCAGGGAATTGACTTCACTCATTCTAGCAGGAAGGCCTGGAAGACCATAAACCGCCTCATCGGCAGAGTTTCCAAACCATCGAAATATCCTGTGCCTGCCAACTCAATTGCTGAGCAACTCCTCGCAAATGGTCGTTTCAAGTCTATTGATAAGGATCACACTCGCTCTGTTAAAAAGAAACCATCAAACTTCGTCGAGCCCCTGGCGTGGACGGGTCACTTTCAACACCCTTCTCACTAATTAGCTTACCTAGCTCTGCTATCAGCCAACGAAAGTGTAGAAAAGCCCAGGTGACTTATAACATACCAGCGGAGTTCCTGACGCACTGTGGCCCACGATGTCTTAAATGGCTCCGGGATTTCTACACATGTTGCCTTACCAACCAGTCCTTACCCGCGATCTGGAGGAGGGCTACCATCATCGCACTCCCCAAACCAAACAAGCCTGTTAACAACCCCAAGAACTACCGCCCAATATCACCACTGTGTGTTTCCTTCAAACTCCTTGAGAGGCTGATCCTGGCCCGGCTGGAGCCAGTCATCGAATCCCATCTGCCTGACGAACAAGCATGCTTTCGCCGTGGCCGGAGCACTGTCCATCAAATTGTAAAACTCACAAATGATATTGAGGAGAGCTTTGAAAAGCATCGCAAGGCAGGCGTCATCTTAGTGGACCTTACTACAGCATATGATACCTTGTGGCACCAGGGCTTGGCACTCAACCTTCTCAGGATCATCCCGGATTGTCACCTTGTACAATTCATATGTAACAGGCTTTCACACCTTAGGTTGTTCTTACGACCAGGGATGGGCAGAGCAGTCGACTCCGTCGTCTGAGGAACGGAGTCCCGCACAAGCATCAGTATTGGCTCCCATGCTGTTTAACTTGTATATCAGCGCTTAGCTAAACACATCTAGACAATATGGCTTTACGCTACGATCTTGCCTTCTTCGCTCGGACAGAAGCTGGACTGAAGTGAAAGTACACTTAACTGCAGATATTGCCTATCTTGCAGCATATCTCAAGACTGGAGACTCAAGCTGAGTGAGATAAGCCCACCGCTACTGCCTTTCATCTGAACACCAAAGGCTCATCGCCAGCTTCAAATCACCTCAAGCGGAGCGCCTCTGCCACACCATCCTACACCAACCTTATCTGGAGTGAAGCTTGATCGTCAGCGTACTTATCGGCAGCATCCTCGAGTCGTATGTACAAAGGTATCTTCCAGGAATGACCTCCTGTACCGCCTTGCCTCTATCTTCATGGCGTGCTAGTCCATCCACGTCTATGCACGGACCCCGCCCTGGCCTAGTCTACTGCTGAATATGCCTCCCCAGCATGGTGTATATAGCTCTCAAACAAAAAAAAGCTGGACATATTTTCAACAAGACCATAGAACAGTTCTGGTCCTTCTGTCCCACTCCATATGAGTTTCTACCATTACTTTCAGCATTGCAACGGCAGTGCTTTTGGAGAGAACATCACACACATAAATGGTCGACTTTTCCTGTTGACACGCCGCTAAACGCTCCAGCTCCTCATTTAACATCTTACAGACTTGGAACATGACCTGGCTAGATACCCCAAGACCTGACCATTTTACTATCGCACCTATGACAGAACTGCCTCCTGGTAGCAATCTTCCACGCAAGGAATGGGTCACCTTGAACATGATGTCGCACAGGAGTCGGCCGTTTCCAACATGCAATAATTCACCGATGGTGGGCTGCGACCATCTCCAGTCCTGCCAATGTGGCTCTCCAATAATCACAGACCGCATATCAACATTCTCAATGAGTGCCATAGCAACCTTTCGTCCACCGTGGATATAGACCTCTCAACAGTGTCTGGTTTCACTACATTCCATATTTAGCTGCTGCCATCCTAGTTACAAGTTATATGGGGTCCATCATAATGCCCTGGGGTCATTACCCCCCTTTAATCTGTCACATCAGATAGAAATCTATAGTCGGCTTTTTGAACAATTTACTTTCCCCCCCTAGAGGTTTTCAATAATTTTGCGTATCTTACTGTGTATCGATTTTGAAATTGCGCATTTTAACAGCTTTAAAATAGTTTATGGGGTATTTCTTTAAAAGGGATACTACGCAATCCTCAGCCTCGATCCCCGCCACTCACACCCCACCTGAGATTTTTGTAATCATTGAAAAGTTTGTATTTTTTGCTTATTTCCCTGCAAAAAAGGGCTGAACTTTTCCCATTTGGATAATGCAGCTGTAAATGGGTTGTTTTCGTTTTCCGGAATTATGGCAGTAGATCTTAGGGCTCTTGGTAAAACAAAGTTACTGCTCAGTTTAAATTTTTATTATCGATTCAAAAACAATTTGGGGTATGTTGGGTCATCCTTGCCTGTTAAACAAAGAAAATTATAATGTTTTGATTCCGTGGAAATACTTAAGGATTCAAACATTAATCGCTGTAGCTATACGGGGTACCAGACGATTGCCATACAATAAAAATGTATTGTAGTGAATGTTCCCTCTCTTCCCCTCTGCATATTGGTACACACTTGAAGATATGTTCAACTTGATGACACATACTTTTTAACCCATCCAACCATGATATATTAGCTTCAGTAAAATTTATTTTTCTAATTGAACAAAACTACAGGAAACAACAGATTTGAGGCATGTCTGGTTATGCAGGACAGGCAAATGCTCTACATACACAATTTTTCCAAATGTTAAGATTTCTTCTCACCAATTGCAGTGTCTCGACCTACATAGATACTGCAGCGGATATGATACTTCAAATATTAATTCCCACCAAAGCATTCCTTTATGCTCATTCATGGGATCGCATGAAATGATTTTCATCGCGATTTTCTCAGATGAATAAATACGATAGTATTAATTTGGAGACCTTCTGCATAGATCATAACAAAGTTCTCGCCTTAGAGCTGCATCATTCTACAGTTAAACATAACGCCAATGTAAGTTACAAAAGAGAACTCCTGGCTCTCTGTCTCTAGACCTCAAAGAAACACTGTTCACTTAGCTTGATTAAAAAAGTTCTTATAAACAAAAAATATGCTAACATATAGGAAGTCAATAGCTGTCAAGCTCCCAATGGGCAATATCCACTATATCCATCACACTTGAAATGTAATTTTGAACAAATTTCAAAAACATCATCGGCTTTCTATAGATTCCTTGATGACAACATCTTGCATCATCAAAATTGTAGAGAAAATATAGGACAAGCAAATTCGAACTGAATCAATTACAGCCAACAACTCAAATTCACTCAAAGAAATATCACACGTTTTAAACATGTGCCCCGTTTGATTGCGGTTAAAAACCATTGCTGGGTAACGAAGCATGATTTTAGCGCAAGGTTTACATCATTTTCTTATACAGCTAACTATCACCCTTGTTACTCATTATACAACATTCTTTCTTCCCTGTTCTAAATTGTTACTAAAAAATACATGTTGTACGCACAAAACTCATGTTTTTCAAAAAACAATTTGGATTCTGTGGCCTTGACATGCTATTTATAACTTATTTGACATTTGCATGCGCTAGCTATTTTGCGTATATGTTGCTTTTCAGTGGAGGGGGGGGGACAAAATTCCTTAAAACGTGGTTAATTTTCGCATACCCCCATTTCACGTTGCTATGTATCTCAAAAAATTATGACGAATCATTGCAATATGGAAGTAGGTCGGAATATATCAAACCTTTTGTTACAGCAAGTAAAAGGAAAACAAATATAAAAAATCTTAAATACCTTATAATATTAATTCGGATTTCCATTAGACCCCCCCCCTTCAACCGTGTGTACATGTAAAATAGTCGTTTTTAAACAGTAGATTATTGTGGACTATGTTATGGGTAAATAACAACACATTAAAAGACACAATATAAACAGACAAAATCCATCGGCAAGACGTAAAGCAGATTAATAAATTTCGAATAATTCAAAATGTGTGAAGAATAAGCACCCGATTTTGTAGAGATCATTTCGATATTTGTCCTAATTAAGCTATTTCGCGATGTGATATTTTCTTGGGGTGGTGGGTGGGGGAAAAATTCTGTGAAACCGGAGGTTCATTTTTCTCCATACACCCATCCCACAGCCACTACATCTCAAAAATTATTACGAATCATAGCAATCTGAAGTATACGGCATAGAAACGATACTCCGTCCACCCCTCATGATTTCCTCCTTCATATACCATAGTGTCTTGCTTTCAACTCCCCCATATCCATTCTCCTCCCCACCTCTTCCAAAAAACGTTTGTATCACAACCGTTTGTACAGCAAGTAAAAGGAAGCAATATGACATCTTAAAAGCGTTAAAATATTAATTAGGATTTTAATTAGACCCCCACCGTGTGTAACATGTTTAAAATAGTCTATTAAAAACGTAATTATTGAGACTATTTGCTATACCATAAACACACACTACATGAAACAATATTAAAAGAAAAAATCCATTTCACCAGACGTTAAAGCAGAGAATCTCGAAGAAGTCAAATTTACGTGAAAGAAAAACCCTATTTTGTAGAAGATCGTTTTGATATTTGTCCTAATTTCTTCCAACCAGTTTTTTTAACTTTTATTTTGCATTTCTTTTCGCCCAAGATAGGCTCTAATCATCATTATTCTAATTGCAAAACGTCTTAATCGCTTATGATTTACATTAATCCGAATATCTGTAATATGATACCCCTACCCCTCATGCGTTTTTTAGCTCTTTTTTCTATAGCCATTTGTTAGACCTTTCATGTTATAGCACCACCTCATCACCGGACACGAAAAGATAACAGATAATTTACAACCAGCACGTTTGGGGGTATCCCAAAGAATATATACTAACCGTATTGAGGTCAAAAATTCGTATATTTTCTGGACCCAGGTCCAACTTTTTCTAAGCGTACTTTTTGACCAGTGGGTCCCAGCCTATAAAAATCATGTTAAACAAAATCAAAATAGGTATGGACAACCCCAAAATTGTCGCGGCAAAACAAAAAATCTCGTGCAGGTTGTCTGTTGGAACAACCATCTTTTTCCCTTAAAGGCTGATTCAGGAGATTTCAAAATATAATTTTTTGTGTAATAAGTAAAAATAGTCAACCCGAACTAAAGATAGTAAAAATAAAAATGCTCATTATTAAAGTTTGAGATAATAATTAGGATTTGTTGTTTTCATGCAGTAACATTTATGACTTTACATGCAATAGGGATACTGTGTATAACAAAATCCAGGATCCGGAATTTTCTAACACAAAGTTGTGATTTTCTATATGAAGGATTTACGATTGAGCTTAGAATGTGAAACAGATTATATTTGTGCCAAAAACACATTGATTTGTTTGAAAAAATGAGGGCGTCCTCTCGGGGAAATCTCTGAGTCCGGCCTTAATTTGAACACTGTGATATAATTTATTGCACATACAGAAAGTGATGAGACTGTTAATAAACTTATGTTTAAATGTGTTCTAGAATGGATTGATTATACTTACCATTTCATTGATCCACGTGTTATTGGACATCAATCACATTACATCAATTAGGTTAATGTTTTGTGTGGAATGAAAACCATCACTTGCTGGTGGAGGCCATTAAGTAACTTTGGTATAAGGTGACCAGTAGGATTAATGACAATATTATCATAGAAGAAAAGACAGCGAGTATCATTAAGGGTGTTAAGCTTTGTGATATATTGGAAAGAAGCTTAATACACTTGTGACTTGTTTTACAAAATAAGCTAAAGATAGAAATTAGTACTTTAATAAAAAATTTTTTGTTTTTTAAAATTTTTTTTTTTTTAATTAGTCATCAAATTTAATAAAATAACAAAACAACACTTAAAAAAAGGTTTCCAAAAAAATTAAAAAGGTTCATTATGTAGAGAGAGAGGTGTAGTCCAGTGTGAGACGATCATCCACATCCTCACCCCTGGTACAGCGGGTGCTGTTCAAACCCAGACAGAACAACTTGTTGAGATAAATTTGGAATATGAATTCTGGATTTAATTTGTATTAAGAGCAATTGATTCAAAAATCAATGGTATGTGTGCGCTTTATTTGTTAATGTATTTATTTCAAGTATTACAAAAAATGATTTCTGCCAGCGCGAGTGTGTGGCATGCGTGTTATAGGCACACACTTGAGCCGGAGTATTGTAATCTAAAGGTCGTCGGTCCAATTATCACTTATGGCGCAAAATTTTATGTAGAGATTGCAATGGAAACTTAAGAATGGCTGGACTGGATTTGACCAGTAAGGTATTAGGGTACATGGTCGGGCCCCTAGTGCTTGTCTTCAGAGGGGACATTAAGCGGTTGGTCCCATGTACAAGGAGAGTTATATCCGTAAATGTTAATCAGTAAGTTTCTAAAAGTAGAGTGAAACCCAGATGCCCAATGCTGTCCTGATGCTGTTGATGGCATCATGTTTACAAAGTGTGATTCAGAATTTGTGCCTTGTCGCGTGGACCTGGAGGTGATCGGTGGCAGTAGGAGTTAGTAGTATACAATATGGGAGAGAGTGAAACAAAAAGATAAGGTGCACTTCAGTAAGCAGATAATAATATTATATATTATCTAAAAGAGTGTGAGTGGGTGTGAGGGTGTGAAATATTTTGAACATATCCAAGAATGTCCCTCAAGTAAACTTAAGCAAGTGACACAAGATTTAGGTACATGTTTGGATAATAGAGTGGAGGCAAGATAAGGATGCATTTGAATAGCCTCTGAATATCATTACATCAGACTGATCAAGGTTTGTGACATTTAAAGTGTAGGGAGAATACAAAAATACTTGCCTAATGCACTTAAATCTCAACACATTATCTCACAAAATTCCCCTCTTTTTCCCAATTTGTTAAACAGTCGTTATTGTCTTTGGCAGTTTGCATGTTTTTCCCGGTGCATTCCTTTAAAAAGCAGATATAAAGGGGGAAATCTCTAAAAAGGAGGGATCTGTAATGCTTGATGTAACAAAACATAATGATTTTATATGCATTAACATAGGTAGCGTGCTAATTATAGCTGACAGCATCATTTCTGTTCTTCTGCACTTGTGCTTTAAATAAGTACAAAATCTCTTTGACAACATTTTTATAATAGGACTGAAGTTTAAAATTGCTCCCTGCACCCCATAAAGCAGTTCCCTTATTGTGATATAAACTCTCTTGTAAACTATGACTGTTTATGACCTTGATATTAAACATCCACGACATTACAGAATATAACTGCAGTTTTGTTTTGAGTTGAGCAAAAATGTTAGGATAGTGTTATGGCATGATATAGCAACCTTGCTATCTTACTTTAGAATAGATTGAGTGTAAACAAGGAGTAGAGGGTAAAAATTGAATTATTTGTATGCTAAACGCCTACTTTGTGAATTTGACTCCCAAACATATGTTATCTAACCAATTCCTACACAAATTCTAACCCAAAAAAATGAGAATGGGATTGGGAAGCAATTTGTTCCCCTCTTGAACGTTGCATTGTTAGTTCATCCCATATCTTCATGGGATTTTGACCATTTCAACCAAAAATTTTGAAAAATTACAGTAAATTGGGTAAATTTTTCATGCACGGGCCTGCCTTTTGTCAGTTCGGACTTAATTTGAGGAAATCACCGCTAAGTCCCGCCCCATAAGTCTGCTGAACTTTGACTCCTCTGGTGGATGACTTGGAAATTTTTGCCCCCTGGACCGACTGGCCCTTCGGTACGACGGCCACTTATTTTAGGTCAAACTAATTTTACTAAATCCTCATATTAAAATTGCAAATGAAATATAGTTAATTTGGATGGACCAGGCCAAATTGTTCACTCTGAAATGTATTGTTTGATACTGCCCGCATTCACAGTTTGCTTGAAAGGTGTGTGTGTGATATGAGTCTGAATGGCTTAGAATGTTGTACAAGGCATAGTCCCTGAATGGAAATGATATTCATGGAAGTATAAGGTCTTTGACAACCCAGATAACTGTTTGAAACTGGGAGAGTTCAAAACGTCAAGAGATCTGTTTCATAAAAAGACCTTGTTGTAAATTTGCATGTTACATTTGACTTTTTGTCTATAAGATATCTAGTAACAAATAGTGTTCGGCGATTGCTACGAGTTTCAAATGATGGAAATTTTAAAGGGCAAGATCATGGAAAAGTTTTATGGAATCTTGATTTTAAAAGGTCAAAGTTAGGAATTTTCCATAAGACCTTGTTGTCATTTGCATGTTACATTTGACTTTTGGCTAAGATAATGGTAAAAATGTAGTGGTCGAGGTTGCCACAGAGTGTGTCAAAAAGTCATGGAATTTTTGAAGTGGTCAAAAAATCACGATAAGTTTTTATGGAATTTTCTCTCAGCGCAATGGAAGGTGCAGACCAATTGCAGATACAATCTGGATTTTTCTTTTGGCCAAGATATTCCATGCAATTTTAACAAATGTGTTACCTTGGTTGTAGAATAACAAGTTAATATAAAATATTATTTTCTCCCACAGAATTAAACAAATGTTATTTTTACAAATGCTTCCATGTATCTAAGCACATCATGTTATTGAATTGCCGAAGCAGCTCTGCTCCAACCCCAAAGACGGTAAAAATAAATCATTGGCAGAGGGCAAAGCAATACTCTTATAAAAAAAATCCCTTCCTCCATCTGTCTAGCATTATGGATAACCATACCTTTTTTTTGCTGTACATACTGCTTGTTCACATACTAACCACTGTTGTAAAAAGCAGCCCAATTGATGTCCTTCATATAGAATCAACAAATTCGTACAAAATCCAGATCCCTAGACAGATTTTCATCACTGTTTGATGTGTTTTGAGGCACTTTTCCAGGCTGAAGGTTAACAATTTTCTCAGTGAGTAGCACAA
The DNA here is from genome assembly GCA_023653785.1 of Ophioderma brevispina. Classification (NCBI taxonomy): domain Eukaryota; kingdom Metazoa; phylum Echinodermata; class Ophiuroidea; order Amphilepidida; family Ophiodermatidae; genus Ophioderma; species Ophioderma brevispina. The sequence goes on along the minus strand of JAMKCH010027316.1, from coordinate 13,960 downwards.
AGGGCTGATTTAGCACAATTTTCCAGCGCTTTTTTCTTCCTGGTCAAAGCTTTCTGGGTGGCAACCTGCACCCCTGCCTGTTACACTACTGCCTTTAAGTCATATTTAACTATCAAAAGCAGTTAAACAAAAAGAAATAAAAAGAATTTCCAGTTGTGGAATATGCTTTTAAAGGGGTCTTTAACATGACAATCTGAGAATTAAAACCCCCATAGGCCTCTTCAGAAGATGAGGCCGTTGTAACTTTAGGCCTTTGTTTTATGTTTTAGATGCTATGATACAAAAGCAGGCATTAATAGACATTATGAACTGAGAACTGTATTTCTAATTTATGATTTTTCCTCTGATCTCCAAATTTATATAAAAAAAAAGACAAGTGGCTCTTTGTAGATCTGAAAGTGCAGCACAATTATTGATGTTGTTGGATGTACATAAGTGGTAATAGCCGGAAGTAATTAAGGATGTTTTTGGAACCTATATCGCAATGAATGGAATTTTCCTTTGTATAATTACCATTCCCATGGAAACTCTTTGAACAAGTAAACAAAAAGCATTATTTAAACTTAGGGCTATGAAAGTAAATATGAATTAAAGCTGATAGGTTGCCTGTGTTTCACATAATATGTGGTACTTCATATAGGAAGCCATCTTTATGTAAATATCGTCAACCACTTTTTGAAATGTGATATATCAATCATAGTATAGGCTTCATTTCAACGATTTGTTGGTAAAAGACCAATCATGAGATTCTGGTGACTTTTGTTGTGAATTAAGGTTATAGGCTCAAAATGCCCAATTCTAATCTTTCACTTGATTTTGAGTACAGTTTTGATACAATGTGCATTTGTGTGAATTAGGCCTTTGTTTTTAAACTCATTTTAATGTATTTTTCATTCCAATACCTAATTATGGACATGAAAAGTGGAGTCTCATTGGCATGACAACCTCATCCATCCACATTACAAAAAAGTTGGTATTTTAAGTATCAAGGAAGATAATTAACAAATACCAGCCTTTGGGCAAGTTTTTTTGGAAGAAGTGTGGTATTTTCAATTCACCTTTGAAAGTGTGGGCTTATAATCCAATCTTGCCAACATTTTACCCATTAATTAAAATGACAAACGACGCAATTTGGATTTTTGCCATTGTGAATGACAAATTTTGATAAATGGAAACCTTTAAAATGCTGCCTTCCTTATATAAAAACTAAATGATCATTCAGGAATGTAAATTTCAGGAAATTTCTGATTTCAGGAAATGGGATTACTCAAAATTTCGGACTTTTATCTATTTTCGAGCACCGATTATGGCATTCCAGTATTTGTGTAGTTGCACTAGTTGCCACAGGTCAAACGTGAGGGGAACTATCTACAAGATACGCTTATTAGGCAGGTCCATTATAAGGTACGATCAAATTCCAACCAATTTTATCATCCTACACATTCTGTACACCTGTTTGCTGGACTATGATTCGTTTTTTGGGAATATAGCATGGCCACATCTGAATGTAGGGTGGGATGAAAACCCTTAGGGCCCTTCAGGTAACTGTAGTAGCTCAGAGAATTATTTATTTGATGAGCTAATTTGCATAATTTATGCAAAAATAGAAAATACATTATGTTTATTGTAGATGCTCTGAGGATATGATCTGCATATGAAAGCTGATGTCGCTGATTATCAAAGTAAGCGAGACCATAGTGGCTCAAGGTCACCTTGTTTTTGCATATTTTTCCAACTTTCAAAGTAATACTTTTTCAAAGACCATGGGAATCGGGATGAAAGATGCTTCAAATGAGTCCAAAAAGGCACTTACTTATGGGTATGAACCCGGGGGGGGCACTCAACTTTTTTCAGTGGGATGTGCGGCCCGATTTCCGAAATTGGGGGTGCTCTGGGAATCGGATTTTTTCCCTCCGAAAGTAGGGGGCGTGGAACTTGAAATTTGAGAACTTTGCAGGCTTGGGACTGAAAATTTGGCTAAAATTCAGTTCTGAGGGGTCACAATTTTCTGAAAAGTGGACCGAAGAACTGATTTAGGCTTCAACTGGGGGTCTTGGGAACGGTTGGAGAGATGCAAAAGGGGGTCTTAAGGGCCCGCACATACCCGTACCTCTTCATTGTCAGTGCCCCCCCGGGTAATGACCTGTACAGATCTACCAGGGATGAAAGTTACTACATCGAAAATGACAAACAAAATTTGGTCTTCAATCAGGCAAAGGAATATTTTCCTGCCGATATACAACTAATGCCACATGCCAAAATATTGCATTTGTCCTTTTAGATTTGAGGTGGTGAAATTTAAATAGACCCCTGACCTTTCTTTAGTTTAGGTGAACATAATATTGCTGTGTATTTTTCATCATGTGGTAGTATATACTGTAAAACAGGAAACTTTCCAGTTGACGCAAAAGGATATTTCATAAGCTTTTTTATTAAGAGAATAAAAAAGTAATAATGTTATTATGTTAATCAGGTATACAAAATTCCTCTGATTACAAAAATCCCGTTTGACGCAAAGGGTATTTCATATCAGCATTTTATTTTGATAATAAAATAGCATTAATGTTATTAATGTTATCAGATCAGGTATAATCTCTGATTACTACTAACTTCAAATATCATGTTATACCTGTCCAGCTCGAAGTACGAAGTGGCGATGTGGGTGTATGCATTGCACCGACTATTCAGCGCGCGTATGCATTGTACCAACTTTCAGCGTGCATTAGGCAACCACAAGAGGCAATGCAACGAAGGCGTTTCACTGGTATATGCTGCGTTGTCACTTCATACTTCAGACAAGACAAAGTATAGACAGAAAATGGGCTATGCAGCATCCTGTTGTTCCGTCTTTAAGAAGATACTGATGATTTGATTAACATATCTAATAGGAAATAACCAAAAAAATTGTTATGTGACTTATTAAAATAAATGCTTTGATACAAAAAAGCTTTATGAAACCCTAAATTAGGTCAAAAATAGCCAAAGGCTAAGTGCTATTGATTGTGTATGGAAAGTACAGCACAACCTATTAATGTATGCCGACACTTCAGGGACAACGGTGGACGTCTATTGATTTATTATAGACATGCCGTATGAAGGTATTTAACACCTCTGAAAAAGCGTGATATATAGAAAAATGACATTTTCAATAATTGGGTTATAATTGCTTTCCTGCATGAATGATAACATATTAATATTCGTAGGATTTTAAAGATAGAAATACGTAAGCATTAATAATTCTGTAAACTTTAAAAGATAGAAATCCCTTTGGGTTGAAATACTATATATAACTCCATGTGTAATAAGCTAACCTGTTATAAAACGTATCACTTCTACTTTGACTCTTCAAGGCCATCTTTTCCCCGATACTGTAAAAAATTTCCGTGCACAAAAAATGGCAGACATAATGACAGACATAATCCATTAATTTACAGATTTATGGAAAAAAAGAGAGTTTTATGTTACTGTGCCTGTTGTCCCCGCCGAAAACGAAGTTTGGGAGGGGACTATAAATGGGCTCCGTATGTGTCTGTATGTCCCCTGTTGTCTGTATGTCGTGATAAAAATGTTAACCCCTGGGAACATTTGGGGCTATCTTTTTTTCTGGATGAGCTAGAGTAGCAAACTTTGGTATAGTGTAGGAGGGGAAACCCCACTACTCGCCATGAATTAATATCCTTCGGGTCATCCACTGTTGTCAGGGGATAGGGAAAAGGTCAAGGGAACGGGCAATATTGATAGAAAAGGTCAACATTTGGCCATATTGGTACAATTTATCTGGAGTTTGTAAGGGCTACGATGATGTTAACTTGGTGGAAGAAGAGGGTTGATGAGTTCTTGACCGGATTAGATTTGGGGTGTTAAATACGGTAATTAAAGTATTTATTTGCATAATTTTGACAATGTTCACGCAAGGATTGTGTACAGTTTTCTGAGTCCCGCAAGGACTATAATGACTGTAACTGGGTGGAAGGGAGCAGGCTGAGGAGTTCTCGATCTGTTTAGATTTCGGGCGTATTCGGGCAAATTAATATGCAAATGAGCTAATTATATGCAAAAACAGTGTAATCGCTAGGTGGGGAGCAAAGTATACAACAAACAAAAGGTATATTTATGTAGTACCCTGTTTTCAATGAAAGGTATTTTGGTGTGTGTTGTTGCACATGGGATCAGTCTTTTGGGTTGCCAGCCTGTTTTACATTTCTTGAAACATGTGGAAAATATGTAGGACCACAGGATGTCCGGAATAATTTGTGATTTTGGGGCTAGCCATTGGGAAGTAAAAAATTTTCCACCCATAATTTTTAAAAACATTATAATTAAAATTTGTTGGGTGATGTCAATGGACAGAAGTTGAACATTACGAGAAAAAGATAACAACATTGCTATAATACTGTCGGCTATTGCCGTTCACTTTCCGGTGTTAGATTGGTTGAAGATGAGCGATTTTCAGCGCATCAGCCAATAACATAAGTTGTAATGAAATCGATCTGGATACTCGGTAATCAGCTGGCAAGAAAATGGAGACTGACTTGCCAGCGATCCTTGCGAGGGCACTGAAAACTTTTGCGTTTTTAATGTGTATCTCACGCTAGAACACCGTGAAATCTTTCAGGGATACGAAGCATGGTGCTCATTTTTAAAATGTGCTCAAAGATGGAAGTTTTAGATGGTTTTGAGGGCAAGGTTGCACTGGAATCCGAGGTTTGTAAACTTGACATAATTCTCGACTCAGTTGACTTTGCACAATACTCAGTAAATGATCACAAGCACATGAATGTACACATGAATTTACATACCGGCAAATTGCCAAATTCCATGCGAAGTGCTACCACAAAGTCCTGTAACAAAAACGATGATAGAGCGGGAAGAGAAGCGGCAGGAGAAAAGAAATGAGGTCAAGGATGATCAAACAAAAAGGAAGTGTATTGCTTCTTGCTCAATGGTATTTCACACAGTCGGCTAGGGACCGATCAGACTGACCGTCCAGGTAACCACGGTGATTTATTTTATATGCAATTCCAACTGAAAAAAAAAACCAACAAAACAAACTTACTGTGACATCAGAATCAATTTGAAAACTGGGGTAGGGCCTATGACTCCGAACAGTTTTCAGACTGTTCCTGTAGTCTATTGGAAAATTTGAACCTGCATATTGCCAAAAAGTATACAACAATGAGACTTTGAATGTAAATTAGTTTCTCGTTGGTTGACTGCATATGAGTTAAAGAATTTAGTATTGTGCCAAAGTTAAAGTTAAATCCTTCCAAAACGGCGTATGTAGGGCGGTGCTAGTAAAAGGGAACTTCTTACCGTGACGAACTTTTTTATTTGCGGCGTTAAATCGCATCACGGTAGAAGCATTCCGTATACAATAACTGTAGCAGTGTAATGAATAGGCTCAGAGGAAAAAAGGTTTCACAAAAAAAAAAACTGCAGGTTAAATATTTAAAAAATTGTTCATATTATCACTCGCTCGTAAAACAAGGCACACACATACCTGGAGAGGCCTTATCATAATGATGCATTAAATTGTATAAATAATATATGAGATACAAAAGTCAGGGGAAAATCCTTCATATACTTGTATAGTTCCAAACAGTGATGACCGACGGCAATACTGCCCCATACTCAACATGTGAAAGCGAATTGTAGATGATTTGTATTATTTTTTATGCTGGTAGAACACTTCATGACTTTGAATATTCGAGGTCCCGTGTACTCTTATTACAGTGTCATAAATAAAATTTTCAAAAAATTGGTTAAATTTTTTAATTTTCGGTTTTTTTGTTTTTTAAATTTACCCCTGTGCATATTTTGAGCTAAGAAACGTCTACTGTAGATAGCTTGTTTTATTGGACATCAAATCCTTTTGAACCCTTCTAACCTGACTCACAAATATGTGCGAAAGTGCATAAACAAATGAGTATATTTTATTATGGACAATGTATTGTTTATGATACTATTTATTTACAAATATGCCACATGATGGGTTGTAGAACTATACCAAGGAATGTTCCAAAGTGTATTGGACAAGCAAGTATAATAGAAAACCACAACTAAGTGTTGGACTTGCGTTACTGCAGTAAATCCATCCTAGAGAAAAGTACTTTGATTTCTGTCATACACGACTGACAATCTATATTTTGATACCTAAAGCCAGGGTATTCAGCTTATTCAGTGTTCAATGGTAAGGCATTCAAATATGCAATAAAACTATTCTAAAAGAGAGTCAGATGCGTCTTTCTGGAAATGTCTCAGTTTAAGATTTAGGGGTTTCACATTATAAATAGGATTAGTTGGTCAGGACAAGTAGAGACACTTTGTTTCAGATTAAGTGATTAAAACATTTATAGAGAAACAATGTCTGTGTTCAGGTTGTTAATACTTGGTCTGAAGTCTTATTTTGGGGGTTGACATCAGAAAACCATGACGTAAACTCAGCACTGAAAGAAATATTAAAGGAATTTCTTAATTCTGCTGTTCATAATTAAAATTGTTTTTTTTTTGTTGCTAAAAGGTTAATATAAGTGTGGCTTACATATGAGCTTTATGAGATGGGTGACATTTGAGTAATTAATGATTTGCGTAGTAGAAAATCACATTTCTCAAAAGAAGTATTACAGCAGAATTAAAGAAATCTTTCAGTGCTGAGTTAGTCCTTTTGATGTTCACCTTCGATGGTCTTCATTTAAAGGTGGCTGTCCGATGTGTGTTCATGTGTTCTATGATCATGAGAACTTAGCACTTGCAAACACTCGTCCACCACAATTGTAGCAAACCAAAACTTAAGATATGGGTTTGATTGCTAAAAATTTTCAGGACGACATTGAAAAAAATGCAGCCTTTCATCCGATAAGCTAAAACCGAGATTATTCCTCCGTGTAATATTGCCCAGAAAGTAGTCTAGTGTCAAGACTTCAATATGGGATTATAGAGCATAATCAGTAAGGATAATTATAATCCCTTGAAGTCTTGAGACTGGACTAGTAAATGTAATATTACACAGAAGAATGACCAAAATGTATGCTTTCCTTTTGGACGATCCGCACAAGCACCATCAATTTAGTAGTCTATACTGATGTTCATATGCAGGCAGAACGGGAAAATTAATTTTCCAGGAGCAAATAAGGTGTTCATGGAAAGGATGGCCCAAATCCTCGTTTTAATACTTTTGTTTTGAAAAGCAGAATGACATACCATCAAAAAACGGAAGTTTGCCAGGAGGAGCTCTTCCGATCTGCTGCAGCAGTGCATGATAGGGTTAAAATATACCATAAGCTGGAAAAAACAAGCTTCTCAAATGAATAAAATCTTTTGGGGCTGACATTTAGTGTAAAATTTCTGAAATAAAAATGGAAAAATCTTAGCAAATTTGGCTCTAATAACATATTTTCCCCCGTTATAAAATAAGCAACACTATAAGCAACGTACTTTGAAAAAAAAAAAACAATTGGAATAGATGGTCTACTATTTTTAAGGTCGTTCCTGAGTACAGCACATTCTGTTTTATTCAGGTTCACTAGGTATCCTTGTGAATAGCTTTTTCACAAAACTTTAGTGGATTCTGATCTTGCAGTTTGTGTTAGAAGCAATGTTTCCAACTGGCCGCTGACGGCCATTGTCGCCTTACTTTCTGTCCCGGATTTACAAAAGTACCAAATTGCATTTAGAATAGGTACAAGTTTGCTAAGGCTAAACGGTTCAGATATAAAAAAATCTTTCAAAACTCTTTAGGTTAAGTAGGTGCAAGTGGACAGAGGTGGATCGCAAAATGTCCCTTTAAGCACAAACCCACTATAAATTGCTTAGAAAACAGAGTGTACAATATTGGCCACTCAAATCCAGATAAATATCCCATTATAATGCAATTTTCCAGAATGAATAATGGACCCTAAAGGGGAGTGATATTGCCCAGTTTGCTTTTGTAATACTACCTTTTTTTTACTCCAAGGAAAAAAAAACACCTGAATATCTAATGGTGCATGTACAACTTTATATATATTGGACTCTGCATTAATGAGTGCCATTGGGATGTGCCATTAGACAGTAAAGGATTCATAAGTTTTCAAAATAAAAATGCCCACCAGGACACGTTTACACACAAACTCTCTACACTAATGGACTGCTAAATTACCTTAATCGCCAAAACATTATAGTTAATATTTTCATTGAACAAGAAATAAAGCCTATGCACCATTCCCTCGAGGTTAAATGATAACATACCTTTACAAATTGGAGGTGCTATAGTTGGGAAAACTGGAAAGTTCCTATGAAATTTAATGATGATCCAAAAAGAAACAAAATTTAGACTATATAAATGTACACTATATAAATGATAAAGATATCTTTTGGAAGGTTTTATGATCATCTGAAGAGGAGTTACATACTACAATAAACACCCTTCCCCCGTGGTATGCAAAATACATGGCCACAAGGTATTTACATATTTTATATTTTGAAAAATGCACCTCGTTGTATTTTTTTCCCTAGCAAACCGCGACATTAGGCATTCTGTTTGGGCCTTAAATATTCATTAAAATCAACTACTGATAATACCTGAAAGTGTATTGGCTTATAACAAGTCCAATAAAGCCTAAATTTGATCGAAGCATCCCTTTAAGCTGTAAAAACACGGGATAGCATGGGTATAGCAGGCCCGAAGTGAAACATATTAAAATTCAAATCAATTGCGGGTCCGGTGACCGGCTGCAATATCCCATACAAAGCGGTGCTCCAACACTATTAGGAATATCCTCCATGCTTTCACGTTACGACTGCTGAATTCTGCAAAATTCTTCTGCGGGACTTTGGCCAATCCGTCACAATTCTCAAGGGTATGTGCAACTTTTCAATTTGCCATACCCGGCAGTAATTAAAGGTTTTCTATCCCCGAGCGATCTGTGCAAAAATTTCGTACTTCGTCGATATGCGTAAACCTAGACCCTTTCCGTTCATCTTTCAATCGAACATCCTCTGGTCCAATGGAAAATTCGGTGTTCCACGCTTTCCAGGTTCGTATGCGGTCCCAAAAAATTTTTAAAAAAACTGTGGCCACTGTTTTTTTCAAAAATAGGTTAACCAATTGAATTATTTTATATTCGTAATAAATTTAGGAATTTTAGGGAAGGTTTTTGCATGATGATTTTAAGATTTCTTGACTACATTTCTTGTCCAAAAGGCTGTTGGCAAAGCGTAAAATTTTTTAAAACTTTTTAATTTTGGGTTTCAATTATCTACCTTCCAATTTAGAATTGCATGGTTTAGTAGGTGGTCTAGTGGTCCCAAGTTTAATTGAGTGTTGGCCAGAATTAAGGGGTGGTCTGATGTAGTTCAATTTGTCACCTGCTTAGTGATCGCGACAGTCGCCGGGGACATATGTTACGCTTTGCGTAAATCCGAGTTCACCTTGTTTACATGAATCTATTCATCTTAATCATAATTCATCATCTTACTTAAAGGTGTGTGTTCCAATCGGTCTTGGGCCCCCTGATTCAGATGAAAGGCCATATTTTTCTCTTTTCCACCTGAAATTGAGCCCTCAAATCTTCATTCCAAGATATGAACAAAAAATCATCTTTGAATGGTTAAACCATCAATCTTAGCACAGTAGTGAATAGGCGTTTACAATATGCATTATTCTTCTACCATCCAAAAACCGCAGTTTGTTTCACATGGGGCTTGATGAGGCGTATGTGCAAGTGACAGGCTCTCATATAAGTAGAGAACACAATATACATCAATCGGAACAAGCACCTTTTATTAGTTGTTTTCAATTAAAATTAAACTGAACAAATGTCACATATAAACGGGAAAGGACACATTTAATCCCTGCAATATATTATTAGGCATTTTGTATTAATTGGAAAGATGCAAACTAACTGGACTAATTAATTTATGAACGGCCAAACCGCCAAAACCGCTTTTTAAAATCTGTAGAAAGGCACTACACCTCTAATGGTGTATACTAGGACATAACCAGGAATTGTAAAATTAAAAAGGGGTGGGCTAATTTGCAAAATTGGACTTTTAACACGAAATGTAAACATGTGTTTTTCAACAAAAAGAAAAAGTTTAATTTTGGCGCGTCCACTCACAAATAGTTTTTGACCTTTTTTTAGCTCGTTGTAGGGATTTGGAGGACCTTTTTTGGAATGGGGGCATCTGCCCCCACCCCCACTTCCCTGGTGTATTCTGAAAAACTTTGAATAATTGAATTTAATTGTGGATAATCATTAAGATGAGTAAGACCTGGAGGATTGACCACAATTGAACCCGATTTAGTGTTGTAATGTATTTGGTATTGATAAAATTACATCATTAGCTTTGTTGTTTTAGTTATATCAATACTATGTAGGTAGTGGTGTCATCTTGTTTGGGGTGCATATTGGTTTCGACATGAGCCCTGCAGCTGAATATAGCATGTTCAGTGTTTCTTTTTTTAAATTTATAAAAAAAAAAAAAGATAAGGATTCATTTTAATGACCAGCATAATTGGAAAATCATCAGCTTTGAAAATTGCAGTCAATGGCTTCAAAACACGCCATAGTGTTCGGTCAATGGTTTTGAGTTAGCTTGCAAATGACCGCAGGCATTTGTGAAACCATGTCACAAATGACTGCAGGGGCCTTTGTGAAGCAATGTTACAAATGACTGCAGCATTGGGAAAGCTTTCACAAAGCCACTGACAGATTTCAGCCTGATAATTATGACTGAATTGGCAGGGTTGGAAGGATTAAGTGAATAACCCATCATTATTTTTCATTCTTAAAGGGGGATGACTTATTTTAATTGCAGGCGACAGGCGGGCAAGAACCACTTAGCAATCATGTGCATGGGATATGTGTGTGGATGAGTCTTGTGTCACTAATTGTTAATTTTTTTTTAAATGACGTCATTGAAAAGTTGAAGTCAATTGGAATAAAACTGTGTGTCATTGGTTGCAACATGGGATCCCTCATATGTTGATGAGGTCAAAGGTTATGTGTTCAAGGTCAAGTGAAGTCAGTGAAAAATAGGCTCACATGTAAAATGTCCTACATTGAAAAGTTGAAGTTCCAAACTTGAAGTTATGGGTACAATATAGGATCCCTCATTTGTTGATGAGGGTCAAAAGTCACCTGCCAAGGTCAAAGGTCAGTGAGGTCAAGTTGTAGATAGCCTGGGCGCCCACAGCTTATATTCTTGGAATATGCAAGCGAAAAAGCCGAGAACGCAAAAATTCTAGTTATGTAAAGTTTCCATCTTGATTGAGAATCTTGACACCAATTAACCCGGTCTGTAAAGTTTCACACTGATTTTCATTTGTTTATTGATAATTAAAAAGGAATTAATTTTGTGACAAAAGTTTAGTGAGTGTAACGATCAAAATCAATTAAAGGACAAATTAATATTGGTTGACCAAAATGGGGCAAGTTTTTGCTCAAAACATCTAAACCAAACGTTTATAGGCTACATGTTCTAAAATAACCTGTAGGGCTTATTATATATGTGCAAATTTCTTTCCTTAGCTCCTAAAAAGTGGGGGGGGGGGTGGTTGTGAGGGTGTGTATGTTCGAGTGGGACACGGTGTGGTAAGTGGGGGGGGTGGGAAAGAGAATGAGAGGGTGGGAGGGTGGGGCAGGGTAGTGGGGGGGAGGGTGGGTGGGGGGGGAGACTCATTTTAGGGGAGTGAGTGAGTGGGAGTGAGTGAGTGAGTGAGTGAGTGAGTGCGTGGCGTGGGTGGGTGGGTGGGGGGGGGGGTTGGGTGGGTGATTGAGTTGAGTGAGTGCGTGAGTGAGTGAGTGAGTGAGTGGGTGGGTGGGTGGGTGGGTGGGGGGTGGGGGGGGGGTGGGTGGGTGAGTGAGTGAGTGAGTGAGTGAGTGAGTGAGTGGAGTGGAGGGATAGTGAGTGAGATGAGTGAGTGATGTGAGTGAGTTGAGTGAGTGAGGAGTGAGTGAAAGAGTGTGTGGGTGCGAAGTGTGTGAGAGGTGTTTTGGTCGGTTTTTGTTTTTTTAGGTTTGTACTATTTTTTGGTTTTACTAAATTATTAATATCGATGTATTTTTAATTTTAAATGCTGATGTGCAAATCCCAGTGGGCTGGTTTGAAGTTTTGTATAAGCATCATTTAATAATGATATTGTTTACTTTGTGTGTGTCTATAAAAATTTTGTACTGATGACATTTTGAGTATTAGTTGACCTGGGCACTGAAAAACAGTGTTAGCACTGAATGGGTTTCCCAGGACAAAGAAGAACTCATAAATAAAATAAATAAAATAAATAAATAAAATAGTAGCTTTCCCAAAATTTCTAGTGATGAGGCTATTGGCGATTGGGCCATGGATCTTTAATTTCAAGATCATAAATAAGCTCATGTAGAGATAGGTATTGTAATAACATTTCATTGAAAGAGATTGTAATCTTGATATCATTTTTCTATACTCTTTCCTTCAAGAACACTGATCACCATTTTTAGCAACAGGATATAGTCAATGGCATTGATATGCCACCAGTGGAAGTAGTAAGGCCAAAATATATGATATAATTCAATGGGAAAATTTGAATGACATCTTTCCACCCACTTTCCTTGGCAAATCAACAAAGGTATATATGGCGTTTTTGCCGATACATATGGTCAATAGTGAATTCAACAAGGACAATTGATGGGAATTATAATTGATTTATGCAAGGTTCTCAGAATAAACACACATGCAATGTGTACGTGGTATACGAATAAAGAGATAAAAATTAAGGTGGGTCAGGTATAAGGATTGATGACAGTGGTATAAAACAGATGGTGTGGAATAGTCTGGGTTGAGTGAATTTGTGTTAATCCGGGAAATGGATCCAATTAGCCATTATAAAAAAAGGCTAATATTACCCATTTTATATCTAAACTTAAATTTGTCAACAGCTTTCAATTTAATTCCAAATTAAAAAAAGAAAAAACCTAAAAAATTAAAAAAGGTGAAAAAAATTAAGAAAAGGGTCTGTAGCATAGCTAAGCAGGATGGTGCTCAAATCATATCCAGGGGCATTTGGTATCCAAATTAAAATCAGCAAGTGGCCCAGCCGGGACTCAAACAAAGGACCTTCCTGAATTAAGGTGAGTACCTAACCAGTGGCCGCTTCCTTCATTGAAGGTCATTGATATGCCATCTCCTTGGCACACATTGGGGGATACATGCCCAGGATGCCAATTTATATGTAATTTTGTAATTATTTAATATAATTGTTATTTTGAAGTTATATGCTTATATTTGAGCGTTTTTTTTTTTATAAACTTGATATGATATGAACTACCAATCAGTGAGTGAACTGATTCATAGCTTCAAAAAGTAATAGATTTTTGTGTGATTAGATGATTTATTAATTGAATATGTTCAGAGGCATAACCAAGCGAGGGGGCAGGGTTGAGCGCCCCTGCTTAGAAGCTTTTTGCCCCTGCCAGCCCCCAAATAAACTGGACAAGTTGTACAAGGGTCTATAGAGGAAGGACCAAATCGCCCCCTCATAAAATGACTCAGCAAGTCTGCCCCCCACCCATTTGCAAAGGTCTGGTTATGCCATGAATTTGTAGAATCAGTTAGCATATGCAAAACAGAAAAGTTTCACGCCATATCAAAGGGTGTATGTGCAGGATTTGTGTGCACCTCTTGGGTTGAGGAAGAACACTTCAGCAGGCAGTGTTGTCTAATTTTGTTGAACTCCGCATCATGGTAGCTGACATCTTTATATTTTCCACGGCTTTTCCTGCCCGTATATTTATGAAACGTCAAATCAGGACTTTTATATTTGACCAAGGCCAAGCTGTTCACATTTCAGTTGTATGAACAAAAACATAAGTGGTAAATAACTTGTCATAAATATAGACTAAAAAAGGGGGTATATTACTGTGTAAATGTCAATAGGGCTAACTTCAGCAAGCTCATATCATTGCTGTCCTGAATGGAGTACTACGGTCTGCAAAGGGATGTC
>JAMKCH010027315.1:0-23757 GCA_023653785.1 Ophioderma brevispina | reverse complement strand
ATACTCCAATAATTTAGAAAGCGTCTTTTCATAGGTAACACAGGGATATGCCATCACATTTACAATGCACTTTCTGAATTTAGCTTCAAGATTATGAGGTTAGTTCGGTTCTCTCAATCGGTATAAGGAAAAACTGGTTCAACACGTTTATCCCTTTTTCCTCTCCTTTTTTCGCTAAACGAGCGGCCCAGGAAGCAAAACCATGCAGACACTCCATCGAAAAAATCAACTGAAGACGTGGATTTAGGCGTGCTTAGGCGATACGCTGTTTTGTTCTTTTTTTCGTTTTATCGTTGTTTTGTAGGTGTTGTTAAGGGCCCCTTACACAGAGCTAAATTAGTTGAATGGACTTTTGTTGTCTCCAGATTCAACAAGCATGGAGAGAATACAATATGCACCTGGTACCTGAACAGTTCAATTATTTCTGCAGGGTGATTCTTAGTGTATTAATGCATTTTCCCTTTGGGGAATTGTTCTGGAGGAGGTCTGGCCAAGATAACCTATTGACTGCGTGCAAGCGCCCTATAGATGTTGCTTGGTTTATGGTTATTCAAATGCCATATGCACAGGGCTGGAACTGATAAGCCCGGCGAAATGCTTTATGGATTACTGGTACAAAACTATGGTAATGGTTTGAATGTACTAATACCCTACTAGCTAATGAATATGGTTAGATACGTTCAAGCGACTTTGGAGTGCAGTAGATAAACGTTTAGTTCAAAACCATGGCATCAATCGATAAACATAAGAAAGTCCTTAACCCTAAAGCGGGAGTGGTTTCTCTCCCCCAAGAAGAGACAGTGACCTGTCGAAGCCACTATCAAAGGTAAGTGATATGCAGACTCTTGAAATGATAATGAATACAAAAACAATATTCATAGTGGCCAAGTATATAGCTTGCCTCGCGGGTGCAGATGTCCCTCAATATTTTTTTTCGTTCTGGCATTCGATATTGAATTAATATTAGGATCCGCTTCTCCCACAGCGTTTTAGCATTGGGCCAATACAATCCATGAAGATGTAGTCCTTAGGAGAGGAGCTAAACCGGTAATACTGGCATTTAAATCGCATCTGTTTCTACGGGTCGCAACCAAATATCGCTGGGCGTAGATGATCCGTGCTTGATGTCTCGAGCAATAGATCAATGTAGTTAAAGAGACACTGGCAATTTGAAAAATAGTACGCCCTCCAAGAGGTATTTTTGCTTGATAGTTAAAGCTTTTATATAAATTACCCCTCACCTGAAGTGATTAAGACCGAATCAGCGCCTATGGGTAGTCAGGCGACGGAAAACGGCTTTTAAAACAAGAAAACACACGCTGGTGAAGTTGATTCCCTCGACATTCACCCTGTTTGAGCGGTCGGTGACCTTTGCGTTTTAATTTCAATAAGTTCGAGTCTATGATATTCATCTGATAGACACATTTGTTGATTAAATTTACGGCAAACTTAAAAGTTAGGTTTAAATTTACACCGGGATTTTTAGCTCTCATAAAGGCCCCTATCTATTTTAGGGTATTCGATTTATATGTAAAATATATCTGTTCTGCCAATGGACTAAACTGCGAGCCATTTGAAGAAATTTTCGGGTGTGTTCATTATTCCGAAGGTTCGTTTATCGGAAGGTTCGTTAATCCGAGAATTTTGTTTCTTTTGTCGTTTCTCTGAAGTGTGTTTATTCAGGGGTCTTGTCGTTATTCCGAAGGTTCCTTGATCCGAAAATGAAGTAAGGTTCGTTGATCCGAAAAATGGAATAAGCCAAACGATTTTCGGATAAACGAACCCTAATTCTTTTTCAGATAAAAACGCACCTTCGGATTAAGCACCTTCGGATTAATAAACCTTCGAAAAAATGAACATTCGGAAAACAAGAACATTCGGAATAAAAAATTTTCAGAACGAACCTTGGAAAAAGAGATCCTTGCGATAACGCACCTTCAGATTAAAGGCGTAGACCCGAATTTCATATATTGTGAAAATGTGCCAGTGCGCTGGGACGATGATCCCTATTTGGAATGGTAACCTCCACACATAGCTAACACATGACATCCGAAAATTGTGATTATTCGCACGATGAAAGGCGCCCATGCAGCACATCCTGCTACGGCGCTGGCGACAGAGGATGAAATTTGAGGGATATCTCCAAATATATGTGCCTTGGACGGCATAGGCGGACTGACCACAGACCTGCTGTGGAATTTTCCACATGGGCCGGTTGGAATTTGGCCACTTTGGGCCGGTCGAGAAAAAGAGAAGGAATGAAAGAAAAACAGAAAGGAAAAAAATAATAGGAAAAAGAGACATAAATATGTTATCTGGTAAAAGTATTTATGAGCTTATGAAGCTATTTCAACTTTTTTCAGGAGGGCCCTGGTAAAAGTAAATTATGTTTTTGGGCTGGTAGCAACTTCTTAGAGCCAACGAAGATGAAACCCAGTTCAATATGGGTTTAAATAGGTGGCTCAAATCTTTGCAATTTTGCGGGACTTTCATCGATATCCAAGAAAGTTACAAGCGTTAGGCCGGTAGCCTATCTAGCAAGTTTGGCTTTAAACACGCTCTGAGTCCCCTATAGCAATGTACTTGTCATTACTTGAAATTCTGATTCCTAAAAGAGACTGTACTCTACGTATATAATAATGTAAGGGTAGTGACTGAGACTCTAGCTATATTGTGTTGAATACCACTTGCATTGAACTATTATGTAAAATTATGAAGCACTCTGACAGAAAAATAGCCCAAACAAGGATGTTTCTGTAACGAAATACCCCCAACTTCAACTAATATCAGTGTCATAATGCAAGTCTTGTGGCCCAGAAAATCCCAATGTGATGGTACAACCATCTCTCCGTCATATCTCGTGCCTCTTTTTTAATTGCATGATATTGGTCTCCTGAATTGAATTGTCTTGATTGGACCGTAACCAACCAATTGTTCAATTAATTTGTTAATAAAACGTTAATAGAAGTATGCATTTGTTAATTTGTCATCTTCTTTATACTCTACAGTCTGCATCCTCATTGACACCACTATTATACTCACAAACCAGGCCGCCGAGAGATGGCCCGCGCCCGTTAGAGATAAAATTCGGTGCTCTGCTTTTAGAAAAAGCATGAGGAATAAACATTAGGCCTATACATGTATATTACCTTAAAGTAGCCTCTAAAAGCCAACTTGGATGAAATCATCTAATTTAGATCTATTGACCATTTTGATACACATTCTTGCTTATAACATCCAAACGGCTAGAGCGATTTGACTCAAAATTGAGAATAAAAATAATGGAGTGGTGTCCTTTATACATGTAAACGCATTATGTTTAACCCTTGTTTACCGAAGGGGGTGGTTACCACAGCCCTTCATTTTTTCGGCCTTGCTAAAACTCACCCCCTTCCGGTACACAATTATTTAAAGGTGCAACGAGAGATTTTTGAGGCCCCAAATATTGTGTCATAATAGTATTTTCATATAGACTAGACAGTCAATAGATTTCTTACCTTGAATTTTGTTTCAGAAATTTCTTAAAAGAGAGAAAAAAGATGATTCTGATTTGCTTTATATTTCAATATAAAACATAGGCTGAATTTCGTATTTGCTCCTATACGAAATTAAAATTTACAATTTTTGTACCAAAGAAACATTTCTCTGCTTAATCTTTTCAGATGGGATTATTTTTTATGGAAAGCTTTACATCAGGGCAAAAATCAGTACTTTAAATAGGGACACCTGATATGTGAAATCTCTCGTTGCACCTTTAACGTAGTTGTCAATTGACATTTTACCCTCTCCATGCAAAAACAAACATCCACCGGGGTATAGGTAAAGGGTGATCCCAAAGTGATGGATAGGACTGGCAATCACCCCCTTTGGGAGATAAGTACCAACATGCCTAGTACGGCACAGAAATATTGTACATACACTTAATTTTGATACATTTGGATAGGTATTGCCTTCCTCTTTTCATTGATACCAAAATGAGTAAAAAAAAAAAAAAAAAAAAATACGTCATAATGACGTCATTAAGGTTCGCATGTCAGCAAAATTGTCAATTTCCATATAGACACAAACTGACAAAGTGTAGAATATAGGGGGTTCTAAAAAAAAGTTAGGATAATCCGATTTTCATGCGGTTTTTGGCGCTACTTGTTGGGAAATGACTAGTTTTATATACTCAGACCGTTTTAGTGCTTTAATGTTTTGAATCAGTAAACTTGCGAAATATAAATTGTCCACAAAATATTCATGCAGTATTTACATATACTTTCCGCAACTATTGACGTCAGAGCAGGCCCGTAACCAGTTGGGGGGGGGGGCGTGGTGGCCGGACGCCCCCAATTCCAAAATGCCCCAAAATCCCCGAAAAATTACTCAAAGAGGAAAAAAAATCGATTTTGCGAGCGGAGCAAGCCAAAAATTAGAGTTTTTTGCTATTTTGTCGAAAAAAGGTTAAAATTTCAGTGAAAAAGGTCCACTTTTGACAAATCCAACCCCCCTCCACTTGGGAGGGGTGAATTTGGGAAGAAAAGGCCCCTTTTTGAACAAATTCGCCCCTCCCATAAAAATCCTGGTTACGGGCCTGCGTCAGAGTGACGTCATTATGGGAATATTGGTACTTATTTTGATACCAATGAAAAAAGAAAAGAAACTCTAATCCATCCATATAGGAATCGGATGTTCATTAAGGGAATCACAGGGGTGTCACCCCCTTCCCTTCGGGAGTTTGTTACAAAAAATGGCTCGGTAGACGAGGGTTTAAAAAACCGGGGTACTCAAATATGAAATGTGATATGGATGGCGCTTCCAAACCCCACCACTGTTAAAAATTGTCATTAAAATAACAGCGATTTGCCTGGCAGGGGGACTCACAAACCAGGTAAAATCAGGTTTTTTACAGTCATTTGCACGTTTCGAGTCCCTTTTACAGTTTTGCACGTTTTGCGTCCCGGCAACCGTCAAAAACGCCGTTTATTTGTAGATCATTTTTAAACCAGTGCGTAGCATTCGAGTGAGTAGAGAGTGAGAGAAGATGTGCAAAACATTGGAATCGTTCGGTGAGAGGCAGCCAAATGTGCCTCAAAAAATTTCAGATGATAAACTGGCTAAATTTCCAAAAAAAAAAATGGAGCAATGGGTGAACTTTAAAACAATCTTAAAAAGAGGTCTTTGGGGACTTTTTTTTTCCAACTTTGTTCAAAAAAATAGGAGTCTTTTGGTGACAGTGGTAAAAATTCCAAAAAGTATGGGCGTCTTTGGGTGACAACGATGCTTGAAAACGAGGGTCTAGAAGCCTTACATACACGCTACTTCCAAGATAGGAGTACGGGGGGGGTGGGGATTATCGATCTCAATACCTTAAACTTGGGAATGTTCGATCAATATGTTTTTAGTTGGTTTGTTGTTTGTTTGTTTGATATTAAAGGGACATGATATTTCATTTATCATGGGCGGTTAAGTAATTTTTCCACGGCGGTTTGGACTACCCAGTCGCCTCTGCTTCTCCGACACAGCCACCAACACAAGAGTCACCAAAGTTTAGCATTTCACAGGCCCTGACTGCAGAAAAGATCTAGTAGCTCAACAAGCGGATCTGATTGTGATGCACAAGATCTACTAAAACATCACTTGAAAATTATGCAGACAAGGGGCCTACATCTAAATACTAATGTTAGCGGGGGTGGCTCGCCTGAAAAAGAGAGAACGCGGCATGCGCGGCACAATTGTCCAAGAAAGCGCCCGGAGAGCGCAGGAACCTAATCTGCAACGTGGGTAAGTTGGTGGCTGAGAAACCACCGCTGCAACGTAGATGCAAGATACTGATACTACAATGCACACCATGATTTTAGTTACATGGCATTTATTTTTCACAGACCTAAAGAAAATCACGAGACATGGTTCAATAGTCACATTTGCGCAGATTACAACTCACTGACATCACCTTACGACACCAGCTTTGATTTCGGACAGTTTCTCATACAGATGGCTTTTGTATACTCAATTTTGTTACCCATTAAATAACATTATTTTGATTATGATCGACCCACACACAACATATGAAATCAATACTCAAACTGGCTCACTATATTCACATTTGCACCAATGTTCACACAAAAGTCAAGCACTTTCATGATAAAACCATGAATTTCCTTTCTCTATACAATTCACATCTACATACTTAATAGTGTCTTAAAAGCCCAGGGGTTTCCCAATGCTAATGTTTTTTTTTATGCACGCCAACATGGGCCCCAAAAAAGTGACCACCATTTTAACATTTACCCACTGTTACCCTAAACTTCCGCATAATGCTCATTCCTATTTAAAAGTCACCTCAGCACAAAACAAATACAATTTCGACCAAAACTTACAATTCTGAATACCAACGCTAGATAGTGTAAAACCAGGCAGTTCACCCAATTGCAGAAAATTAATCACATAGCAATCTTCTCCCTATCAACATGTACTACATCACTAAACATGTATTTTGTATACCCAACACTTGTTAGTGTTCAACCTGGCATTCAGCAGCAAATACAAAAATTAAATTTATCATGGCAACCCTCTTTCCACATTACCATTACAGCCAAAACATATAGCGTTTCTTCCTCAATTCAACAAGATCAATCACACACACACACACCCTCCTTCTGTAACTCAATGTTTAACATGCACCTCAAATCAACATCACAACTCACCCCAATCCAACCTCTCAAACGATCATACTCATTACCTGCAAACTCACACAGTGATGACAGTGCTCGGACCCATCACTTGTGGTTACTAACCCGCAATGGCAATACTCTACCCTCCTTACAATTGGCACAGCTCGTATCTCTCATTTTACAATCCACTTGGACCTTTCCCCTAAAAATCTCCATTTACCTCCGTCGGACCTATACATAACCCCATCACTACCTTGAGCTTAATATAAACTACATAAACCAACAATATTCAACCGCTCAAACAGCACTGTAACTCTAGTTCGCGCAACATGGCCACAACACACAAGGTCAATGCACTCTGCATAAAATTAATACAAGGTTTACAATAATAGAAATGCATTTAACTCTGAACTACTGTAACCACAAGTTCTTTTTTTGTTTTCAGATGCCAGCCAAAATTTCAAAACATCTATATTTTCCACTCTCATGACACAACACATGCACCTCACACGTTAATCACCAAGCAGCTGCCCCTTTCCCTGACGCTTTCCACATAATACCCATCTTAATTTAACCTAGCTGAAATTCTCATTCGCACAATCCCTAATCATTATAACCTCAAACCACATCCACAATCAATACCCAAAATTTCAGCCTACTATAACTCGCTTGTCATCTTACAACTCGCCGTAATAATACTCAACTCCCAGCAACGACTCTAACCCCGGCTACCACATGACCATAAACCTAAACACAAGCAATCCATCACTTATTACGGCAACTCCACACCCTCACAACCAAACCGTCAACACGCTAAACCCAAATATCTTAACACATTTGGCCGACCTAGCAGAACTTGCGAATGTTTTCTATAGCATACACAAATGTTTACAAACAACCGATACCTCATTCCGTGCAATCAACGCATCACTTTAAATTTGGATAGCTCAAAACCTGAATCATCACACTTTTTGAACCACACTTTACACTGTATAAACACACGCGCGAAATTAAAAGGTATGAGTTGTATAGAACCAACTAGACATGTTACAAAGCATGGTAGATTGTTACATTTTGCAATCAAGTTTTGTTGCCGGCTGGGTTTTAAACTTCTTGAATTTAATCCAATTTAATTAATCAGGAACAATCACAAAATCACACAATCTAACTCCTTTAAATCTCCCCCCCCCCATATGATTATCTCCAAACTTCAAAATCTCAACCCAATTAAAATTTATAAAGGAAAAAAAACTTAGGTTCTCACGAAAACTACAACCTCACAAAACCCATCCTCCAATTTAACCCAACAACAAGCAACAATTTTATTATTTACTCCAATCATGTTCACCAATCAAAAGTATTACAAATATATATGTGACAGTCTTTGTCCTCAGTATGTCCGATGCTTGTATGGTGTCTTCAGGCTGTATTGTGTCGTTACTTGGTACTCGTCGTAGAAACTTGATGGATTGCTAACAACTGGCGTACCCGAATAAATAATCCGATTTTGTGCACAATTCAGCGGTTAGGTCCGTATTGCGTCAATCTAGGGACATAAAGTGAGAAATTATTGGACTATTGTAAAGATGCGGGGATCTGTCATCAGTGAGGCCAATTCTGTCAGTTCTAATCACTCTCCATTGGTTATGCACAGCGATGAACAAAAGTCAATGAATAAGAATGGTTCTTGGTTGATAACTGCTGTTGACACTTCACGCTGGTAAATAAAAGCAAACAGCGGTAAATCATGGGGTAAAAATGTCCAACATTACAAACAGCCTGCTCGTCCATCTTTTACTCGGTCGTCTGCCAAAACATCTCCTTATCTAGTGGTATTCTTTATAAATCCATGTTGTCTGTTAAGAAGTCGTCCGCACCAAAAGTCCGTCCAATCTCTACAGATCGTCTAGTTCGCCATCATGTCTGAAGTCGTCCCCCCATCTCCACAGTTTATGGCTGAGACTAGAAGGTTTTTTAGTTTTAGCTCGTATGTCTGAAGTCCGTCTCCCCAGTTTCCCATCTCCACAGTTTTATGTTTAGATCGCCAGTTGACGTCCGTTCTGCCTCCTCGCCCCCAACTTTCCGAGGCGCGTAACCCAATTATAGTCACGCCGACCAATCACATGCGCGAAGTCGGGGAATTCCCAGTGTCGAATGTTTGGTCTTCCGGAGTTAGGACAGGACTGCTTGTGCCGTTCCACCACCGGTCGGATCTTTTATGAACTGCGGAATACAAATGCCACAAATATCATAAGAGGTAAACAGACTAGGGAAAATTCCCGTACCACAGCCCACCCCCAGAATTGCCGTCCGAGCAAAATCAACGCCGAAAGACAAATCCAAAAACGGGATTTTCCTACCTGAAACAATTCACAATTCCACACAAAAAAGTCTTAAAAATCCTACATACATTATCCATTTAGGAAAGGTACACATGCAGAAATCTAGCCAAAAAATAAATAGCATCCACTTCTGGACACCAAGTAGCGGGGGATGGCCTCTGCCCAAAAAAAAGAAATAAACGCGCATGCGCACAATGTTCAGAAAAAGCGACCGGAGCACGCAGAAGCTAATCTTCAACGCGGGTAAGTTGGGTGGCCAAGAAGAAACCACACCGCTGCACGTAGCGCAAAGAGATACTACAGTGCACCCATGATTATTTTATTATGCCATTTATTTTCCACATCACCTATAAAATCACGAAGGACATGTTCAATTGTCACATTTGCGCAGATACCACCTCAATGAAAAATCCCTACGACACCGCTTGTGATTTCGACCCTTTTCTCATACAGAGGCTTGCTATACTCAATTGTGTTACCAATTAAATAACATATTTTTGTTGTAATCTGATCGACCACACCAACATATGAACTCAATATCAAATATGGCTCACTTACTTCAACATTTGCCCAATATTCACTTAAAAGTCGATGCACTTTCATGATAAACCCTGAATTTCCTTTCTCTAATTACAATTCCAGCACGACATTACTAATAGGTCTAAAAAAACAGGTTCACTGCAATTGTTCTTTTATGCACTCCAACATGGGAAAATGGACCACAAGTTTTAACATACCACTGTACCATAACTTCGCATAATGCAGCTTTATTTAAATTCAACATCTTCACAAAACAAATACAATTTGACAAACTTACAATCTTGAATACCAAACACTAGCTAGTGTAAAACTAGCATTTACACAATGACAGAAAAATTAATCACAATAGCATCTTCTCCTATCAACATGTATAAAAACATCACGAACCATGTACTTTGTATACAAACACTTGTAGTGTCAAACCTGGCATTCAGCAGCAATTACAACAAATTAAATTTAGTATGGCAACACTCTTCTCACATTACCATAAGCAAAACAACATATAGCGTTTCGTCCTCAATTCAAAAGAGCACTCACCCCACACACACCCTCCTTCGTAACTCACTGTTTAACATTGCAATCAAATAAACATCACAACTCAACCCAAATCAACCTCTATAAATTGATTCATATCAGACCTGCAAACTCACACGTGTGCATAGCACGATTCATCTTGCTTCTTCACAGTGTGGGCGACTTGTGTTTGGTCCTTTATCATTTTTTTAACAAAACATTAATTTTTCATTTTACATAGGCCGTCCCAGTTCGAAGCAAGATGCTCGTATCTTTCTTCCTCGTTAGGCGCAAAAGGGTCTAGCGAGACGTTTGTTGATTCGGATCCCATAAATTCATTATTGTATGCGCTGTGGTTCTCAAAACCTAGCTTACCGTGACCACAATCATCTTAGCTTTCTTTTGAGGTGTTGATGTTGGCGCAGAATCACTTATCATTGAAAAATTACGGATTTTAAACGTGGATGAAAGTCGCCCAGTCAGACTTATTTATTCGCGGCCGTTCGGCCATTGTATTTGTACCCCACGGGTGACGGAGGTTCCCAGAAGAACTGCAGTTTTGCTATCATGCTTATATGCAGCGGCCCTATGTTGGAAAGACACATGAATATTAAAAGCGAAGCCAGAGATTATAATGCATGACGAATCGTGTTACAGTGATGCCACAGTGCTCTGACCCATATGTGCTGTTGTGTCCTAACCCGCAATGCGCAATACCTACCCTCCCTACAATTGGCACAGTTCGTTTCTCTTCATTTTACAATCCACTTCTGACCTTTCCCCTAAAAAATCTCCATTTACCTCCGTCGGACCTATACATAACCACCTTCGCTACCCTCCAGCTTAATATAAACTACATTAACACAACAATATTCAAAACCGCTTTCAAACAGCACTATAACTCTAGTTCGCGCAACATGGCCACAACACACAAGGTTCAATGCACTCTGCATAAAATTAAATACAATGATTTACAATAAATAGAAATTTCATTTTAACTCGAATATACTGTAACCACAAGTTCTTTCAGATGCCAGCCAAAACATTTTCAATTAAAATAAATCTAATTTTAACTCTCATACACAAACACATGCAACCACACACTTTAATCACAAGCAGCTGCCAATCTCACTGGACCCGATATTTCCACACTAACTCCACATCTAATCTTGTTAACCTTAGCTGACATTCTCATTATCACCATCCACTAATCATTATAACTCAACCCCTCAACAATCAATCCAACATAATTTCAGCCTACTATAACTCGCTTGTCATCTTTAAACTCGCCGTAATATATACTTCAACTCCCAGCAACGGACTCTAACCCCAGGCTACCCCATGACCAAAACAAACCCTAAATCACCAGCAATCCTCACATTATACGCAACCACACACCTCCACAACCACCACCTATCAACACACTCCAACACAACATATCTTACAACACCATTTGGCGCCCGACCATAGCAGGAACTTGGCGAATGTTGTTATATAGCATACACAAATGTTTACAAACAACCGATACCTCATTCCGTGCAATCAACGCATCACTTTAAATTTGGCTAGCCTCAAAACTAGACTGTACCCCAGTCTCGGCTCTGTTCTGGGTTTAGATCGCACTTGGTTAAAAGATCATGCAACTCAACACTTGAGGACTTTTCCGCTTACCACCCCTAGATGGACAGCACTGCCACCAAACTGTCACAGAGCGTGAATGGCACAGGGCTGCTTGGAATTAACACTAGGTTAGAGTAGGCCCGCGAGACTGTTACGAATCTGTAGCGAAACTTGCTTTCTCCAGCAGTATAGATTCACAAGTAACGTGACAGCATTACCCTTGCCGCAAATATGGTAATTTGAATGATTAATCCGGGGACCACAGACACGCACTCAACAGGTGGTATCATGGCACGCGACATAGGTCTCAGTTATCGATTACGCGCCGCAGCTAATTGACTAGCTCCTTTAATAAGTTTGATCGTGCAGAATTATGCAGAGCACAGTTGCAGCGTTTCACTGATCCCTTTCCGGCTTTGTGATATATAATTTGTGTACATACTTGTTTCTAGGGGCCTATCAGGGGTCAAGTATGGAAATAAACAAAACAATAAAATAAAAAAGACGGGGAAAGAGGAGCTGAGAAAGAAATCAGAAATGTCCTTGTGATTTCTTCCTGGTTTTTTTTGTTGTTGGTGCAATGGTTGGTTGTAGTATTTCCATGAGGATGGCTGACATTCTAAAAATAAATAGGCCTACTCATGCATACTGAAGGTGCCACACAACACAGGCTCTCCATTTACCAAGGCCAGTGTGTCCATCTTCCAGAAAACCGCCGAATTATCCCAGCGCTAGACAGCGTCGACGAAAAGATTTCCCCAAATTTCAAGTTACAGCAAGCTGTCCATCCAACCTGACCCGTAACGTATCCTTGTGAACAGGTAATTAAAATTATATGGTTCAAATGGGGGGAAACTTATCATACTTGTACTTTTCCTACAAAATTATTCAGATGGGTAAAGTCATCCACATATAACGATTTTCCTTTGATTTCACTTGCCGTTTCCTTCCTATCGCTTTTATGTGAAAACATGATGGTTCTTATACGTTTGCCTTTATTTTGTGATTTCTTTTCATTTTTACTATTAAAATACAACAATTGGAAAAGTCATAACCAAAATAACAAATCTCCCAGCATTGCCCAGCGATCTAGGCTCCTTGTTTAAAAAATGAATAACTTAACTCAATCAGATTAAACCACGTCCTCACCTGTTTTGTGCGGGAGGCCTTGGACCGCCCAAAGAGCAAAGGCCGGAGTTTGTAAAACACGGAACCGCCTAAATCGCTTACTTAGCTTAATTCTCCCTACCCCCATTTATGGAATTGATCACTGGCGCGGGAAAAAGGACTCCTAGGGGAAGTCAAAATAATTCCTCCGATCCTAGCCAGGACAGCTGTGTGGTGGCTGAAATATGAAGGGACGTGCACAGATTTACACCATTGGCGAGAAGGAAAGGGACTTGGATTTTTCTTATTGATAAAAATGAAAAATTATACTAAAATCACAAAAGATAAAAGAAGCAGTGAGCTCAGACCCATTAATGAGACCGAGAATCTTAGTCTCATGACTGAGTCTGATCACTCAGTCTCAGCTCGGTCTTCACCAATTTCCATCAGTGTGCAAATTGTGGCCACCCGTGACGTCATCTGACCCCCTAACTCAATGAAGGCATTTTGTTAACGGACTAACGCCGGATTAAGCCCGGTAGTCTATATTGATGCTGAATGGTTATGCCTACGTTGGTTAAAGGAAACTATGTCTACGCTTCTGAATATTTGAAAATTGGTATGGATGGGAAGTAAGTAGATTACATAAAATTCATAAATAAGTTGAAAAATTGTCCACATGGTTGCGTATTTTGCCCTTTTAATTTCCGCAAGAGCTACCGAAAAACCTTCCACATAATCCCATCAAGGCAAATGGGACGTCAAGTGATGACCATCCATAATTTACGTCGTTGTGACCGTCACAGACCCCGCAGTGTTGCCACTTCAATAATATTTAACCACAACGACATGCCACCACATATGTCATTTCTGTAACTTTTTTTATCATTTATTAGTACTTCATTAATCCTCAATATTACAGTTTGCTCAGCAATTACAAATCGATGTCAACACGATGTTTTGGTCATCACTTTGACGTATACGAGTTGGGCGCTTTTGATCAATGAAGCCTTGACGAAAAACTCAGCCCCGTTTCTTCGTATGTCAAAAAGCAAAATTAAAATGCCATCTATTTTGTTAATTTTTACTCAAAGTATTATTTTTTCGGGGATTTTCGTGTGATGTATTGTACATATATTTATGAATTGTAAGTCAAATGAGCTTGGACAAAAATCTGGACATATTCCTGTAACTGTTCGCGAACTATGACCTCACTGTTGGTGGCGAAACAAGAACATTGCCCAATTATGCTTTGTATGCAGGTGTCTATTTTGCTCTTGCCTTTCCACCCGGCATCTTGACCTGAGGACGGTAAAATTTATCCGCCTTCTCTCCTGTTTGTAGCGCTCCTTTTATCTGCCTCAAATTGATTCGCCTCACATGATATTTTCCTGCCCCCGCCCGTCCTGATTTTTTACGGCGCATTTCACAATTTTTGCCCTTTCCCCCCCCTACCCATTCACTTGCCCGATTTCCTAAAACTTTTCTGTGCTATAGATTAATCAAGCTAATAAAGCAACTCAGCGATGCACTCGTGGCAGGCTGGGACCGAGACTAATGAGTGAGATTTCTGCCACAGAAGTGAAAGTTAGGAGAATTCGTTGTTTGATCAAATCGTCACGACATTTTTGCTCTGCTAAGTTTAACAAAATTCAACCAGAATTTTTGGACAACCACCCAAAATTTTGAATTTCAAAGATATTTTGTTTTTAGTTCTTGTTGGTTCGACAAGATTCAACTAAATATTATGTATAATACATCAACACAGGGAAATTAAGCGAAGTAGGGATTTAAGAGAGGCGAGTCCGTGTTTTACAAACGCCTATAAAGCCCTGTCCCTCCTGTACCCATAACCACAGGCCCTACGCGGGGGGGGGGGGCACTTTCTGCTGACTTTAAATAAAAGACGAAGAAGGTCCCGACCCCAAGAATCCTGTGTATGGCCTACTTCCCCGTTTTCTTCTCCCTTCTGTTCAAATAAATCCTTACTAAACTCCTTTCCATAGCGTGTATAGCAGGATTAATGTCTTGGTCGGCCCGCTGCGCCCCGTAAAAGCCTTCGCGTTAGGGAGAAATTTCCTCCCCCGGGCCCCTCCCCCTCCCCGAGGTGTCATGCCATTCCGAGCTGAATTAAAACCGTAATCCCGTTCTAAGGTAATTTGACAGAAAATATACCAACTAGTGCTCTCCACCATGTGTGACCTTCGCCCTATGTTGTGACTTTTGACCACTGACTGCCATCCAGTAAGTTCTACGCCACTTGACCTCTAGATGACCTTGACCTGTGGAGGCATCTTAAACCCTGATACCCGTCAGACTGTCCTCCCTAGCACCCCCCGGGCACTCCCATCTGGGAAGCACAGCGTATATACTATAAGCTATTTAGACCCCCGTTGTCAGATCGTTGTCACCCAAACACCCCACTACCCAAAATGCACCCCATGATTTTGGGGAAAATTTTACCACTGGGCACCCAAAGACCCTATTTTGGGAAATAATTTTTACCCAAGACCCTTATTTTTTTAGAAAGTTTTGCAAATCTCACCCAAAGACCCGATATTTGGCGAACTTTGTATTTTGCCACTCAGAAAACCCCTATTTTTTGTATATTGGCCACTTTCACCAAAGGCCCCCTATTTTTTCACAGTCCTCTGTCCCGAATGCCCATGGATTTGGAAGTACGAGCCTAATACCATTCCATTTAATATGTGCGCGCCCCCCCCCCCCCAACCC
Source organism: Ophioderma brevispina (assembly GCA_023653785.1). NCBI lineage: Eukaryota > Metazoa > Echinodermata > Ophiuroidea > Amphilepidida > Ophiodermatidae > Ophioderma > Ophioderma brevispina. Next base: position 8,246 of record JAMKCH010027315.1, on the reverse strand, counting down.
GGTGTCAGCAGGCCCAGATGTCAAAGTTAACGAAATGCAAGGCCGGACAGACAGATCTGTGTTATTAGTATAGGTAGATGAGGATTTTCGATAAGAGCAATTGATAAAATTGTTTATCAAGCTTTATTTAAGAGCGCATGAGGCCGCAGGTATATTGAAGATGGCGAATAATAATGAGAAATGGAGATCGTGTTCGATTAGTGACAAATCTATCAAAATATAAACAGAGTTTTGTACCGTATATGAGCAATAATGTACACGACAAGGGTTTCCGGTATTTGATTGATAATGTAATAATACAGAACAGAAGTAGTTACTTTTATTTATTTGGATAGAGTTTGCAATAAAAATGCATTTATCAATCATAAAAGTCAATAAAACATTATGTAACCGAAAACCAAGAAATCGGGACATGAGAGGCCACCACTGCTAATTGAGCCAAATCACAATGTGCGCACGCGACAACCCCCGGTGGTTGTCACTGTCAACACAGGCTTAGTAAGTCCCCAGGGCCCGTTTTAAATACTGCGCAAAAAATAAGTCGTCACACTGATTGGTCTGGCTAAGTGTCTTTACGCGCATACGGCACGTCGAGAGACAGTGCGGTATACCAGAACCATGTGTTCTGACTAATGTTTGTGGCGGAAGTAGTACTTTCCCCCGACCTCGGGGGGGGAGATTGGAGACGTTTTCATACAGATTCGGGGGTCCAAGGATAGGGTGAAGAAGTCTGGTGTAAAATTTTCAGTCGCTTAGCGTTTTCATTACCGTGGACCCGAGGGAGGGTCTACTCAAAACCTGAATCAATTCACACCTTTTTAACTACACTTTACACTGAATAAACAACTGCGCTCAAATTAAAAAGGTATGGTTGTATAGAACACAAACTAGACATGTACAAAGCATGGTGATGTTTACATACATTTTTGCAACAGTTTTGTGGCTGCCTGCTGTGTTTTAAACTTGAATTTTAATCCACTTTAATTACCGCTCAAGAAAATCTCACACAAGCACACATTCTAACTCCTTTACATTCCCCCCCATCTGATTATCTCCAAAACTTCAATCTCAACCCAATTTACAAATTAAAGGACGACTTGTTTCTCACGAAACTCCAACCTCACAAAGCCCATCCTCCAATTTAACCCAACACCAAGCCACACATTTTATTATTTACTCACAAGCATGTTCACAATCAAAGTTATTACAATATATAAGTCCAGTCTTTGTCCTCAGTATGCCGAATGCTTGTCTGTCTGTCTTCAGGCTGTCTTTGTCGTTACAGTTACTCGTTCCTCGAACTATTGATGATTGCTAAACGGAGTACCCGAATAAAATCCGATTTTGTGCACAATTCATCGTTAGTCCGTATTGCGTCATCCAGGGACATCAGAATCGGTGGAACCTTTTTAATCGTACCTGTGACTTTTATCATGAACGATAACGGGGAATGCCGTTCTTTTAAATATTTTTGTTGCTATGCACATTATGGTTCCTTGTGCTTTTAAATATTTTGCTGTAAAAAAATAACGTTTCATTATAATTCTTTCGCGGATAATATGGTTATGTCGTTGTTGTGCATGTTTCTATAAAATGTTTTATGTCTTGTTTAATGCTGCTTATCTGTATTATTTATAAGATGCGTGTAGGTGCTGGTTTTAAAACCATTATTTGGGTTATAAATATGTATTTAAGGTTTTCTTTTGTACGTGCATGAGACATTGTATAATTGCGCTATACAAAAATTCATGTTGATTATATTATTATTAAAGTGAGAATATGGCAATATTGTAAAGATGCTGGGATTCCTGTCATCGTATGCACAATTCTGTCAGTTCTAATCACTTTCCATCGGTTAGGCACAGCGATGAACAAAATCAATGCCTAAGAGTGTTTCTGGTTGAGACTGCTGTTGACACTCACGCAATAAAAAAAGCAACAGCGGTAACTCATGGGGTAAAAATGTCCACATTCACAACAGCTGCCTCGTCATCTTTTACTCGGTAGTTGCCAAACCATATCTTATTAGTGGTATTCTTGATAAAGGTCCATGGTGTCTGTTATGACGTCGTCCACACCAAAAGTCCGTCCATCTCTAGAGTTTGTCTAGTTCGCCATCATATCTGAAGTCCGTCCCCTTCCACAGTTTATGTTAGCTCGTCATGTCTGAAGTCCGTCTCCCCAGTCCCCATATCCACAGTTTATTTTAGCTCGCCAGTTTGAAGTCCGTCCTGCTCATCGCCCAAACTTTCCGAGCGCGTAACCCAAAATTCTAGTCAGCAGACAAACCAGTGCGCGAAGTCGGGGAATTCCCAGGGGTCGAAATGTTGCGATAGGAAGTTCGGAGTCGGACATGCTTGTGCCGTCCACCACCTTCGGCTCTTTTTTATGAAACTGCGCATACAATGCCACAAACTATAAAGAGGTAAAACTGGGAATCCTCGTACACTAAGAAGCCGGACAAGCTGCTCGTTAATGACAGGTGAACTATCTTCTCCAATGATGGTTCGCAACTAAAAAAAGACCAGGGACTTCAAGTGGCTATCGATCCTACAAAGACATTAGTCAGGTGTGCCAGGAAAGATTGTTACAAAAAGATCAACAATTTTCCCGACAAAATTAATTTCTCAAATTTAATGCCAAAATTCCACCGAATACATCAAATAACACAAGTTCTTTGGAAAAAAAAACATGCTGGCCCTTCCGATGCGGATTGCTTTGGTATGAGATTGGACAAAAGAAAACACAATGAAGAAATGTCTGGGTTTTAATGATTTATTGAGTGTTTCTGTGAAAATAAAACAGAAGAATCTCAATGTTGAAGAACCGTTTTATGGTACTTGTCAAATTTGCTGAACCAAAAAATATCAGCTTGTGAAGTAAGTTGGTTGTCTGTACTTGTTCTTTGATTCTGGATGGGTGAAGGTTAAATAAGAGCCTTTACAAGTTTAGTTTTACTGGCGGGATGCTTCGGCATCTTGAATATGAATTGAAAAAAGTAACAGGATGAACACCCGGCAAGATCCCGTTTTTTTTATAGACTCTATGACTCCCTGAATGCGTACAGCAAAATAAACGATTTCGGAAACAAATGGGAGCAAGGAATACAAGGGTGAAATATAGGTGTATTGATCATTCATATAAGTCATGAATAATAAATTATGAATCTTACAGGGGGGAAGGTCGGATTAATTTGGGCACCCTGTGTAACAATTAGGCACTCTATATAAATTACCCAGTAAACTATGTTTATGATTCTATGGTGTTAAAGGGCTGACGATAAAATATACGGTCAGTTTCAGTATAACTGTGCGGAAAAACGGTTTATGCCAAAAAAATCAACACCCATAAAACGAATCCAATCGTTAACTACACGAAAAAAATGCGCATCATATATGAAAAAATCAGGTTTTGGAAAGGAAATCTGATCAAAATGTTGTTCCATAGGGGGATATGGGCAAGGTCCTGTCAATACGTCGGGTAAACGTTGGTCATGGGGGCGTAGGACACGATCTGTCGATTGGGCATTGGGATTTCCAACGGTAATTTTGTTGGGAAATGCTACGTGCAATTTACTATGGCAGTCTCGGGCCCCTGACATTAAAAAAATATCCTTAAAACCTTTGTTCAAAAGATCTAGTTATATCATGATAAATAAGAAAAAAATATTGGCTTCAAATCCGTCGGGGTTAGTGGATTAAACCCCGATGCAAAAAGTGTAATTTCCATAACGGTCATTTAGATTTAAAATATGCGTGGACCGGCCTAGTCTTTAGTCAAGTCTGGTGTAACCGTTCGAAATGTAAGTGCGCAAGAGCGCCCTACTACCGTTAAGTCTGTGAAAAAGACCAGCACAGGAAGGGAGCCGTTTTGATTTGCGGTTGATGTTAGGTTGGCAGCCTACCCCCCCTGCGTTGTGTTGCTTGAGGCACGGTATTCTATGTGCGTTTGTATACGTTAGTGCTCGGAAAACTCGTGTTTTTTTTTTTGTTTTTTTTTTTTTTTGTTTATTTTTTTGAGTCATAGCGTGGTAGGACCCCAAAACATGAGAATGAGGGACTAATTTTGAATGAATAACGTTCTCAATCCCAACTTAGTAACGAACATCGGGCGTCCTCCCCCCTGATAATTAATAAATAGGAACAAGATATTTAAGTAATAAATAAACAGTTTAAACCCATAACTATGTGAATGAAAGTAGCAAATAGAACTGATTAAATACAATTTGTTGGTTAAATGAATTTCAGTGACTACTTGCTGCTGGTATTGCTAAAAAATATTTTCGTAGCTACGGTCAAAGTCATTTCCAATCTGATCTCGAAGCTGGCCTCTCTGGAGGCCAGCAAAACATCCACTTTGGAGCTTATCACTGAGGGTATAGCTTTGAGGTTCCGGCATCGACAAAGCATAAGGCCATAACGTATTGCCGCAACGCGTTGCGAGAAGTAGAAAACGCGTTGCCGAAATTTCACAACGCGTTACGGTGTCGGCCCATTAAAAATGATCAATTTCTGTGACGTAATTTCCAAAAATAGACCCAACGCGTTGCAAAGTATTAGCAACGCGTTGTGGAAAACTCCACAACGCGTTGCAGCCTTCACAACGCGTTGCGAGCTTCAAACGGTGCAAGCTTCACAACGCGTTGCGAAGAGTCCAACAAGCCATAAGGGTCATAACGTATTCGCCGCAACGGTTTGTGAGAAAGTAAGCAACGCTTGCGACATTTCGGCAACACGTTGCGGCGTCGGCCATCAAAATCATGCATTTCTGTGACCGTATTTCAAAAAATAGATCACAACGCGTTGCGGCAATAAAGGTATGACCCTTATGGCCTTCACAACGCGTGCACGCCTTCACAACGCGTTGCGAGCTTCAAAACACGTTGTAAACTTCACAACGGTTGTGAAGGCAATAAGGGTCATAACGTATTGCCGCACGCGTTGTGAAGGTTTGCAACGCGTGTGAAGCTTCGCAACGCGTTGTGAAGGCTTGCAACGCGTTGACCAAGTATTAGCAACGCGTTGTGGGTTCTAATTTTGAAATAGTCACGAAATCATTGATTTTGATGGCGACGTCACAACGCGTTGCTACTTTCTCGACAACGAGTTGCAGACATAAGTTACGGCCTTTATGGCCTGCCGATACACGGCAACCTTTTACATTTTGTAAATGTGGAATAATAAACATTAAATTACCAGTTCGATTTCTAGGGTTTGATTTCAACATGGCGAAATAAATGGTAACCGCTAGCATGATGAATATGGCATGCAAAAAATGGATATACCGTATAAACATCAAGATAATTTCTAAAAATGTGTTAAGAACAAAGTTAATAGTATACACTAGCCGAAGCACACATGAATGTATACCATTTAAACACAGAGTGAATAGGGAGCTTCAAATCTCACATACTTAGTTCCAGATCCTATGTCACCGACAGCAAGAAAAAACTTGCTTTCAAAATAAAGGCAAAAATTGGAATGCATGCATAAAACACCACTTATGGCAAATGGTATTCTTAATTCAACCAAACAGAGCCTGTGTAGAGAGTATCCCGTTATTGCTCGCGCCCAGAAAGGCGCGAGCTATAAGAGATTACTTCCAAAGAGAACTGAGATTTTCCAATGTTGCGACGGGCTGAGATAATAACATATTTGAGATGCTTTCAGATACAAATGTGACAGACTGCTCGATATATAAACAATAACAATCGATAATAGGACCAATAATTTGAATAAGATTCAATGCGACTTATTTTTTGATAAAGATAGCATATTAATGGCTGAAAACATTTCGTTATGAACGAGGATTAGAAAATAACTTGGTGGCGCTAGACCTCAAAATCGTCTAGGGCTCAGACGATGGCGGCAAGACTCTTTCAATGTAGAACTCACCAAACCGAATCAAACAGTAATACAGCCATAATATAAAGCACACACCGATGTAGGCGCTTTGATGTGTGCGGTCAAAAGCCATCCATTATTCGCAACATAAACAAAAATAAGAAATAACTAGTGATTGAGCAAACTCAATGTATTTTGTCAATTTATAGTGGTGTTGGGGTATGCATCACTAGAAATAAGTCAAATAACACTACGGTGGGGTTGTTGCTTCAGCTCCAACATATGTTGTCTTATAACCCTGTTGCTTATTTTTGTTATAAAATATCAAAAAGAGAAAAAAATCAGCATTTTTCGTTCAAGGATTTGTTTAAAATTAAATTGGGATTTCTTGGCCGCCACCGCGCGCCACGCCGCTTGTAAAAGGCTTTTATCAGAAGAATAATACCAGCCTGAAACACCAGTTTCAACCAGATGTTATTGTACACCAAACCCATGCGCGAGTTCACATTGGTGTGTTAACACCAAGTGGCTTATGTCTTGTATAGATCTGAGATGGACCATGAAAAAAAAAAGAGAAAAGAGCAAGACCCACGATAGAGAGAGATAAGAGATAGAGAGAGCGAGATGAGAATTGACGAGTGCGCGATGAGAGCGTGAGCGAGTTCTACGTGCGCGCGTGCGCGCGTGTGCGCGCGTGTGCCGCGAGTGTGAGAGAGTGTGCCGCGCGTGTGCGCGCGTGTGCTCACGTGGTGCGCGCGTGGGCGCAGTGTGAGCGAGTGTGCGCGCTTTTAGCCTCGTGTGCGCGCGTTTGCGCGCGGGGTGCGCGCGTTGCTCGCGTGTGCGCCGCGTGTGCGCGCGTTGCGCGCTTGTGCGCGCAGTGTGAGAGCGTTGTGAGCGCGTGTGAGCTCCGCTGTAGCGAGAGTGAGAGTGAGTAGATGTCACTTCCCGGTCCTGAAACAAGACCACTGCCCCGGCGGACGGGGTTAGTCAACCCGGCCGTGGAAAATTGAATTCACCGGCTCCATCCGTATATGAAAATATCATGGGCCCTCTGTAATCTCCAATGAACAAACAAACTAAAAAAACATTATTGATCGAACATTCCCAAGTTTAAAGGTAGTTGAGTCGCTTCACCCCCACCCCCCTCCGTACTCCTATCTTGGAAGTAGCGTGTATGTAAGGCTTTTAAGACCCTCATTTTCAGCATCGTTGTCACCCAAAGACCCCATACTTTTGGAAATTTTACCACTGTCACCAAAAGACTCCTATTTTTTGACAAACTTTTGAAAAAAAAGTTCACCCAAAGACCTCTTTTTAAAGATTTTTTAAAATTTCACCCATTGACTCCATTTTTTGGGGAAAATTTAGCAAGTTTATCATCCGAATTTTTTGGAGCAATTTGGCTGCCTCTCACCGAACGATTCCAATGTTTTGCACATCTTCTCTCACTCTCTACTCAAGGGCACATGTGGTCCAGTGGATATGACTGCCGACTCATGATCCAAAGGTTGTGGGTTCGAGCCCCGCTGTGGCCAATGTGTTGTGCACTTGGGCAAGGCACTTTACCTCACTTGCTTCGTCGACCCAAGCGATATTCGGGTAGCTGTTATGGGGGATATTACAATCTAAGTGCTGATAGGCATGTGCGCTTGGCCGGCTGCCGGCCTAGGTGAAGCGAAATGATTGTGACGATTTCCTGAAGGCAGCGTAATAATAATAGGCAACAGCGCTTTGTATCCTGTGGAAAAGGCGCTATATAAATGTCGGTATTATTATTATTATTACTCGAATGCTACTGCACTGTTAAAAATGATCTTAAAATAACGGCGTTTTGACTGTTAGCCGGGACTGAAAACGTGCAAATAACTGTAAAAAGGGACTCGAAACGTGCAAATCCGATTCCTATATGGATGGATTAGAGTTTCTTTTTTTTTCATTGGTATCAAAATAAGTACCAATATTTTATTTATTTTATTTTATTTATTCATTTGGCAGACACAGCAATAAACAATACAAAGATCAGTAATGAAAAAAAAATATATAGAAATAAAAATGAAACCTTATGAGCTGCCAGGGAGTGCTGAGAAGCACAAAAAGCACTGTCACCAAAGGTGCAGCACTCCCTACTCAGAAGATCCCAAGACAACATAGAAATTCATACATCAAAATAATTGCACACATCAAAATATTGCACAAAGTTCCGAAAATTAAACTAAACTATGCAAAACAAATAATTAAGACCAAAGGTTGATATAGTACCAAATTAAAATATGCTAAAAATGTACATGAATGTGTGTGTGTGTATGTGTAGGCCTATGTGTGTGTTTGTGTGTGTGTGTGCGTGTGTGTGTATGTAGGAGCTATCTTTGTTATGTGTATGTGTCACAATGCCTGTGTGAAAGT
>JAMKCH010027314.1:0-21226 GCA_023653785.1 Ophioderma brevispina | reverse complement strand
TGGTACAGAAGTAGGTGGCATTCTATATTTTCAAAGTGTGAAATGTTAATAAACATGTATTATTTCCCATTGACTTATCGAAGATCATTTGAATAAACTTAAAGGTGATTAACCTAGTGTCATGCACTCCCTTGTGTACGGCTCTGCAAATCGAGCTATTATAGTCAGGCGGCGCTATTACTTGGAATACATCATGAGCGGCACCGCTCCATAGTTGAATTCATTCAACTCAATGCGATTTGCCGCTTTGTGGCAGTGCGGCAGCCCGAGCGGCAGGGAGAATCAATTTATTGGCTTGACGCTTTGCCGCTCGAGTCACGCTAACGATTCTGACACGATTGCATAGTGGCGTAAATTTCATCCTCAAAGCGGAAGTGCAAGCGTCGTGGACACTATGCAACCACCTTAGTCGACCTTTTAAAAATATTGGTGCCTTGGCAGGAAATGCTGTAAACATTAAACAAATTAAAACAAAAAAAATCTGACTGACAGACGACGGACGGAACTGACCGACCGTCCGACCAGACCAGACCAGACCAAACCAGACCAGACCAATTTTAAGAGCCAGGGTTCTTCCTCCTGAAAATCATTCGTAAATCTATGTGCACTACTATCATGCCTGAGTGGACCACTTTGTCCAAAGCACTGTGTAACTGTATGAAAATGTCTGTTATGTAGGACATACGCTCGATTTTGTTGGGGATGGACCCTAGAGAGGAATTAAACTTCCTTTAGCCTACGCACAAAATTTATAACTTCGGTTTTGATGTTTTTTTTAAGACACTTACTTCCAATAACTGGTACTGTTGTTCAACTTCAACTTTCATTTCAGTTGGTCCTGGAAATATTGAAAATAAAATAATACATATGGCTCAACATGCGAACTACTAACTATAATATAAGAGGCTTGCTCTTATTGTATTGTATTAGAAAAAAATTTTATAAATTTAGTTATCCCCTACCCTGGTTTGCATTCACCCTGAGATACCACAGTGATTCAATATCTTGTTGACAAGCTGCACGCGCCATCTCACATTCCTTGGAGTGGGTGTTACCATCACTGCCTACCACAGCTGTGTTTAGTCTCTGGTACAGAAGTAGGTGCATTCTGTATTTTCAAAGTGGTGAAAAGAAGAGCAGCTGTTTTTTTGTTAACTAATTCTTTAAACATTGAGGTGTTTAAACCATTTCATTGGTTCCTACCGTGTGATACAAGACGACATCACCGGTAACAAAAAAAGCGCGTAACGCAATTGGCACGATACGCATACCGTACTGCTCGTGCAATCCAATCTGCAAGTAACAATGGACTGATCGATTTAAAAAGCTCCGGTAGTTCCCAGGATAAAATCTACCAATTTAGGAAATTAATGTTACTAACCGCTTCTTATTTTTGGACCGCTTTATTTTGATGAAAGTGTTATAAGAATGAGATAAAGGTATTGTTTTAGCCTCTGCTGGGTCATCAGGCCTATCACCTGGGCTACAGAACTATTTCGAGGAAAATCAACTCAGCTATGGTGCCTGTGTTCGACTCAAAATAATTGCTGTTCGATCATGTGGATGATGATAGACACACAAGCAGAGGACTAAAAACAATACCGTATTCTCTAATTAAAGTACATGTAGTAGTAATTTCCCTTTGGGCTGATGTCAGAGATACAACTTGATATTAAGACCTCAAGGGGCGGCACCTTTTTCAAAATTGATTTAAACAAAAAAAATTTGATGACCGACTGACTGACCAAACACAATTAGGGGTTGTCCTGATGAAAACCAGTTTATAAATCTTATGTGCAATACTATGTCATGCCTCTGAGTGGACCAATTTGCCAAAGCACTGGGTAAACTGGGATTTATATGCAGGGAGTTAGGATAACATAGGGTAGCAGGAGGTTTGGGGAATGAGGCCCCAGGAGAGGAATAGAACTTATGGCCCCTGCTAAGTATAATTTTATATACTTTGTACACTTCCGTCCAAGAACGGGAGTGTTGGTTAACTCAACTTTCAATTCAGTTGGTCCTGGAAAATTTAAATCAAAAACGAGAATGTTGGTTACCAATATGAATACTATTAACCGTATTATGTAGAGGGTTGACTCTTGCTGGTGGTGTGTTTTCAAAACAAAAAATTAACCAGTGAATATATCCTTACCTGTTTGATTCACCTGAGATGACCACTAGTGATGATTCATATCTTGTGTGACAAGGCACGTCCCATCCACACTCATTAGGGTGGGTGTTAACATTCACTGCCACACAGGTGAGTGAGTCCACTGGTACAGAAGTAGGTGCATTCTGTATTTAAGCAGGTTCAAAAAAACGACGTTTTGTCAAAAGAGGAAGGTGACATCACTGATGAATATAATTAATCTTTCCAGGAGATGGCCAATGCACAAGCGTTGAAAAAATGTGCAAACGGCCAGATCCGCAAACCTTAGTATTACTAGATGGCATCTCTTACCAAAATTTACTATTCAAAATTTCATTCCAAACCCTATGGAATATAGTCAAAAACACCATTATGTTTTATAATCATATAAACTGAGGCCTGATTTCCTTTCCAATGTGACTGAAACAGAGAATTCCCTTTTGAGAATGGAATGCCCAAATACTATACACCCCCATAAGAACAATTATGGGGTCCAAACCAGTGACACCAAGGTCAACACAGTTGACCTGTGATCTTATCTTATGACGCTTATTGGCCATGAGCCCAGACGGACGCAGGAACATTACAATGTTGGGGGGCGGGCCTGGAAGAGGGAACGTAACAATTGGAGAAGGAAAAATCAGGCCTCAGATATATGATTTATAAAACATAATGTGTTTTTGACCAAATCATTACACTGAGTGATTTCCTTTACACCAATGTTGATGAAAACATATGCATAGACCTCGTTGATAGAATATTTCAAACAAACCCCAGACGAGCACCTAGCAGTCGGGAGGCGAACACAAGTTGACGAAGAGGGGTAGATAGGATGCAGCCAAGGTTGAACTAATGAAAAACGCCAGCGCACGAAAAACAAACGGAATCTAGATTCCTAAAAGTCAGGAAGCCATAACTCACCTAGACAGTGTAGTACACCAGGGGTGAGTAATAGTGACCTTCAGACTTTTATAATGGTTTAAAAAAGACCTGGCCCAAAGTTGTTGGAGGAGAGCCAGACCGAGAATCAGCAAGAAATCAACCAAGACTAAGCGGATAGTGAGAGGAAAGAGCTATGAAGGAGAATGGAGTGAGACGTTAGGCCTTGGACCAAAGGCCAGAAGCACCCCGTGGCAAGGCCTCGAGAAGAGAACAAGGCTTCACGTTTGCAAACAAACGGAGGATCCGTGGAGAGGGCGCCAGAGCAGCGCAAGGCGGACCCATGTAAAGACGCGGGGCAAAGAAGTCTAACCCAAAAAAACAGAGGAGGAGCGGGCCTAAGAGGGGTCCATCAGAATAACAAGATGAACCAACGGGGAGAGGCCGGTTGGAATAAAGGTTGTGAGAGACTGAGGAAGGATAAAGGCCCCAGCCCCGTGGAAGGCTGAGAGATAAGTCCGCCGACCCTAACCCAGGAGAAGAAGATACAAGGAGAGGAAATCTCCGAGATAATATAGCAAAAAACGGGGAGGGGGACCCGAAGAGTAGTAAAGGACGCGGACTAGAGCGACGCCGCACCCCGGGATAATTGGGGCTTCGCCAAGAGACCCGCCGATAAAACTCAGATCCCAGGGCGGCACCTTTTAAAAATCCTGATTTAAAACCAAATTGATTGACTGACTGACTGACCACACCCAATTTGAGGTTTGTTCCTGAAACTCAGTTTAAATCTATGTGCATACTGTGTCATGCCTGATTGGACCAATTTTGTCTAAAGCACTGTGTAACTGATTTATATGCAGAGTTAGTATACAACATAGGGTTACAGGAGTTTGGGGAATGGGCCCCAGGATAGGAATAACTTATTTGGCCTAAGTAAAATTTTATACTACTTTTTAAGACACTTACTTCCTAACTGGAGTGTTGTTTCAACTCAACTTCAAATTTCAGTTGGTCCTGGAAAATTTAAATCAAACGGAATGTTGGGTTCAATATGAGAACCTATTAACCGATATTATATAGAGGGTTTGCTCTTGCTGTTGTTGTTGTTTTCAAACAAAATTAACCAGTGAATACCCTTACCTGTTTTGCATTCACCCTGAGATACCACAGTGATTTCAATATCTGTGACAAGTGCACGTCCCCATCTCACACTCATTAGAGTGGGTGTTACCATCACTGCCACACAACTGGGTGCGTAGTCACTGGTACAGAATTAGGTGCAGCTGTATTTAAAGCGAGTCAAAAACAGAGTTTTGTCAAAGATGAAGGTTCACTGATGAATATAATTAATCTTTCCCTGGAGATGGCCAATGCACACAAGCGTTAAAAAATGTGCAACCGGCCAGATCCGTCAACCTCGTATTAATAGCATGGCACTCTTACCAAAATTTACTATTAAAAATTTTCAAACCATATGAATATTAGTCAAAAAACCCAACAATTATGTTTTATTAAATCATATACCTGAGGCCCTGATTTCCTTTCCATGTTGCCTGTAAACATATGCCCAATTTCCCTTTTGAAAGAAGTGGAATGCCCAAATACTATACCACCCGCCATAAGCAAAATATGGGTCCAACCATGACCCCAGGTCAACCCATTTGCCCTTTGCTCTTCTCTTATCCGTTTTTTTGGGCCCTGAGCCCGACGGACGCGACACATACATTTGTGGGGCGGGCCTGGAGAGGGGAAGCAACATTGGACAGGAATCAGGACTCAGTTTATGTGATTTAATAAAACATCATGTGTTTTTTTGAACTAATCATTAAACTGAGCGGATTTCCCTTGTACACCATGTTGACTGACACATAGCATTAACCTCCCTTGGTAATGATATTTTCAAACAACACCAGACTAGCACCTTGCAGTCGGAGGAGGAACCCAATGTTTTGAAGAGCGGGTCGATAGGATGCAGCCAAAGGTTTAACTAAAAAACGCCAGAGCACAACAACACACAGAATCTAGATTCCTAAAAGTCCGAAGCCCAATAACTCAACTAACAGTGGAGTACACCAGGGGTGAGTAATAAGACCTCGACTTTTATAATGTGTTTAAAAGACCTGGCCAAGTTTGTTTGGAGAGAGCCAGAGCCGAGAATCCCTCAGACTAAACCAAGACTAAGGAATAGGTGAGAGGAAGAGCTGTGAGGAGAATGGAGTGCGACAGTAGGCCTGGACAAGGGCCAGAAGCACACCCCGGGGCAAGGCGGAGAGAACAAGGCTTACAGTCTTGCAAACAACTGAGGATCCGAGAGAGGGAGCCAGAGCAGCGCAAGGCGGACCCACGTAAGACGCGGGGAAAAGAAGCCTAACCCAAAAAAAAACAGAAGGAGCGGGCCCCCTTTAGAGAGGGGTCCGATCAGAATACCACAGATGAAACCCCCAACGGGAGAGGGCCCGGTGGAGATAAGGTGAGAGGAATGAAGGGAGGCTAAGGCCACAGCACCAAAGAAGGGCTGAGAGATAAGCCCGACCCTAACCAGGAGAAGAAGCTACAGGAGAAGGAAATCTCCGAGCTAATATAGCCGGGAAAGGGGGACCCGAAAGAGTAGTAAAGGCGAGGACTAGAGCGACGCCGAACCCAAGGGATAATTGGGGCTTCGCCAAGAGACCCGCCGATAAAACTCAGATCCCAAGAGGGAACTAAAAGGGCTCCAAGATCATAAAGACAGGAGCCGGAGCGACTTGATCCGATAACGTGCCCCAAGGACCCCGAGGGTCAACGGGAAGAAAAAAAAAGCACGAAGTCCAGTTGCAAGGCACAGCGGGAAGACAGGCCCATGCCAATGCCAAGAACCCAACTGAGAAAGCCGCCAGTGAAGGCGACTTCGGAGAACCCACCAAAAAGGATACCCATCGCAGGGAGGGATTCCCAGCTATGCAGCACAGTTGGGACAGACGGCGTGGCAAAGAAAACCCGCATGTGAAGGGATCGAACAACGTGAGCCTGAAGACCGCTGGGGGGAAGGATCCCCAAGACGACCCCGACGAATCGGGAGGAGCACACCCCGGGCCTAAAGCCCACGGAAGCGCTAGGCACGGATGAGCCCCAACGCTAGGCCCGGACGAGCCCCAACCCCAACGCTAGGCCCGGAACAAGGCCCGACGCTAAGCCGTACAACGAGACCCCAACGAGGGGAACAGTCGAGCTGACCAAAGTCCAAGTCCAAAAGTCCCCCAAGGAGCAGCAGACATAGGTAGACAGCCGGGAGCCTAAGGAATGTGCGAGAACTGTCAAAGGCAGCCCCGTCTCCTAAACAAATGGGAGAAGGGACCCACAGTCAAGACGCCGAACCAACAGTGGGCAGTTCAGTGTCCAGGCGAAGTCGAAAGACTTCAAGGGCTAGCCCCAGGGGCGCGAAGTATGGCCTGGGAGCACAGGTAAGGTTAGGCACACATAGCCAAACCACCAGCGCCCAGGACACCGAGCCCCAGAAGGGGCAAGGGCACCACATGTGGGATCCAAGCCGCAATGAGGGAACCCAAGCACCAGCGTCAAGACGGAATGACCAAAGCCAGAGACCGGCCAGAGCAGGTTAGGCCCAGAGGGCACCAGGCCGGCATAAAACCGAGGTCTCGCGCCGCACAAGAGTGAGGACAGAGAGGCAAGGAAAACCAGCCAGACGCTATGTTCAGGTTCCCGTACGGGTACGGCCAAGGTGAAGGACATAAAAGCCCCTACCCCAGGCCAGCCCAGTGAAGCCCCCGGAGGGGCCCACGTTGGACTGTCACAGGCACAGGCCTCAAAACCCCGAAGGGGGCCGAGGTAACACACCAAGCAGCATAATCCATCAGCCCTAGGCCAGAGGCCAGACTAGGCTCGGCTAGGCCCCCAGGGTCCCGCTAAGCGCATGGAAAAAACCCGGCCCAGCTACCCCGAATGGAATTGAAGGGTCTAAGTCGAGTACAAAACTAGGCGAGAAAGCAAGGCGAAGGTCAAGACCGCCAAGGCTAACGGACACGACCTCCCAAGAGTCGGGGCTAAGACCCAAAGACCCGTACCACATCGATGGATACATGAGGCTTGACCCCAAGGGGGAACAGAAACTAACGCCAGACGGCAACTGTCACTAGGCCCGCTTCGGAAGCGATGTAGCCCAGCCGATCCCCAGGAGGGAGCAGCGAAGCTGCCTCCTAGCCCAAGTCCAAGTTCCACGGGAGACAGCGGACTAGGCTAGGTGCAGTAAGCCTAAAGCGGATCCTAAAGCCAGGACCGTCCCCCAAGGCCTAGATGCCTAAGCGCCTAACTGGCATAGACCAGAGGCCTCAAGTCCCTGATGGTGCGCACAGCACGGGCCCGGATTAGCACGGAAGGACCTAGGCTACCGGGGAACCCGGCGACCCAGAGCTGATAGCCCATGGGAGGGTAGCAGACAGGCCCAAGGCTAACCAAGCTCCGAAGGAAGCCCAAGCAGCGAAGCACCGCCCGCGGAGGCGGGGGCCGTGTGTGCACAAAGGCTAAGTTCTGGGCCCCGAGGAGCTGCAAGATATAGCACGGCAGGATGCGCACCAAGCCCAGGCCGAGGCGGACTAGGCCCGCCACCGGCAGTGTAGGATCACCCTAAGCACCCCCAACCAAAGAGTGGGGACCCTGCCTGCAGAAGCTAGAGCAACGACGGGAAGACGCGGTAACCCCGGGACTACACAGTCTGAGAGGGTTCACACCATAAGGCACGGCACCATTCCAGCCCGATGGGTGGTAAGCCACCCTAGCTAGCTCCCCCGCGGGGGAGCCCTGCCAACGAGCGGACTTGGATAGACCTAGAGAACCGTCCGAGACCTGCGGCCTCCCCGCGGGTATGCCCAGAGCCAACGCGGCGCGACATCCCGCGCAAGGGAGCCAGGTCGCGGCCAGAGTGAACATCAACGCCAACGACGGCGGATAAACAGCCACCATGCACGAGCCAATCACCTCAGAGAGGTGGACGCGGTATAAAAGGAAGGACTAACTCCGCGCCGAAGGCGGGGAAACACCCTAGAAGTCCGGAGCCACGAGCTATCCACACCCGCGAAAGAGACTAATAGCGACATGGGCTACGCATGGGCACGCAGCACGGCCTGAGAGGGCATGCTGCAGCCTGCACTGAGCCCGGCCCGCGGAGGGCAAGCCCTCCCGGGGACGATCCGCAACCAGTAACCGCACACGGTGCCCCGCGTAAGCGGGGACCCACCTGGCGAAGCGCCGCGCGCTCCACCTAGCCCTGAAGGCCGGGTGAAGCATGCCGCACGAGCCGATTAACCCCGCGTGCTATTGGGCGAGCCATGCGGGGGGTGTGTCGAAATGCTGAACCGTAGCTGGAACTAGCGTGGACGATCAGCACCAGTAACCGCACACGGTACCCCGGGTAAGCGGGGACCAACCGGGCGAACGCCGCGCGCCCCACCCACCCGGAAGGCCTGGCGAGCATCAGCACGAGCCATGATTGGACACCCCGCGTGGCTAGCAAGGCGGCCACGCGGGGAGCAATGAGCGTAACCGACACCCGCGGCGCCCGTAACGGGGCACCGAGGACACCACCTCAGGGCTGAACGAATCAAGCCCCGAGACCTGTACCACGGCAGCGCGGTTGCAGAGTCCCGAGGACCCCAAAACACGAGCGCCGGGTGTCGGTACTGGCGATTGATCGGCCCGAGAAAACCCGGCGTCATCATTGCCAACACCGCTACCAGACGGACTGCAGCCGCCCGATCCCAGGGAAAGGGCAGAGCAGACCCTGCTAGCCTGCACCGATAAGCAACGAGCTAAATCAAGGCGAGCCAGCGCCGGCATCGTGCTAGCCCATGCAAGTCCCCGAGGAAGCCGGCCGACTAGCACACTCAGAAGCAACTAGGCTGCATACCGACATACGGAATGTCCGCCGCCGCCAAAAATCCCTCAGGGAAAAGGCAGAGCAGCCGGCGCTAGCCTGCACCGGAGAAGCCCCTAGGGCTAGACCAGGCCAGCATCCGGGTAGCGAGGTAGACGGGTGAAACTCCGAGAGAGAAACGCCCTACTAACACGCCCATGAAGTCGCCGAAGCTACAACATCTTTAGGTGCTCCCAAAGCAGCGGTGCCGCCCTGGAAGAACCTCGGACCGGATTCCGAACACCACCCCCCCTTTTTCTAGCGAAACATAGACAGGGAAACTGTGTTCATTGCGAACCATTGAAAACAGGAAGGCCACCGCAAAAGAAGAAGCACCAAACGGAGTCTACAGCGGAAGCGCGACCGGGTAATTAACGCAACGGAAGAAAGAGGTTCTCGGGGCGGCGAGGGGGGAGCGAGCCAAATGGGCGCGCGTGTCCAGAACGAAAACGAGCGATGAAAAACAAGGCGTGCCGCGGTAAACCCGGCCCGCCACAAGGAGACCAAGCGACCTTCGCGGTAACAAAGTCACCACTCTGTAAGATTATTCCAAAGTCAGTTTTCACATATTTTATAAAATATACAACAAGCATAAGAAAAAATCATAGACACACCCCCAATAGAAACTGTTTTATTGATAGTAAACAAACTACAGCAACAGAAACATGGCTAATAAAAATCAAGGCATCCAAAGCAGCAAACACCTTTGTTTACCTTTTTTTCACCCCCGCACAAAAATCACATGACCTCAACGGCGGCAAAAAAGGATATATTATATAGAAGAACTCTCGACGGTGAAAACAACGGCTATTTCCGACCAGGTATAGTGATATTCCAATTAATTTAATCCAGACTTATAAATCCAGTAATTGTTGTGGTAATTATAGGAGTAATCCGATTAAGAAGACCATCAGTCTGTAAACAATAAGTCTCAAATTTGGCTGCAGTTAGACATGAGCCGCTATGAACACACTTCTGGTTTCGGTTGGCTTCCAAAACGGAATAAGAGACGAGCAAAGGTCAACTGGGGTGATCTGTGTCACTGGTTTGACCATTTTAGCTTATTGGGGTGTTATAGGTATTTTGGGCATTCACTTTCTCAAAAGGGGAATGCATATGGTTTCAAGTCAACAGTTGGTGTAAAGGAAATTCAGCTCAGTGTAAGATTTGTATAATGTTTAAAAAATAACCGTTCTGATGCCATCCACAGGAAAGTGATGGACACCTCTCAGAATTAAATCTATAGATCTAGCGCTCCTCTAACAACCCTGCTTCATTAACCTTTAAAGGGATTTAGCAGGCGATAATGCGAGAGAATCTAAAAAATTTGGAAATGCATGTTTTTTTACTTATAATCCGGGATAAGTTGTTACAATTTCCATATAACTGCTTTTAATGTAGAAACAAACCACCAAATAGTAAAAAAATTTAAGTATTTGAAGAAATTTGTCATACCGTCTTCCCGCAAATAGACATCCAGCACGGCTTCTCAAAATCTGCACTAAACCGCTGATGTGGTTTTTCACCAGTACAGAATGAACAAAATCAACACATGTTGTGTTTTGAGGTCAAACTTATCGATCATGGTGCACAATATCACGCTGACAATCTGTGATATTCACTGAGAAAGCCTTTTTTTTGTCAAATCGGAATTTTGTACGCACGTATAGAAATTACAGAATCAGATCAAAAGTACCGCCTTGTCTTTAATCCACGGATTTTACTCAACCACTTGCAGGTTATGTTCACTTATCCCTGCCAGTAACAAATATAAAAAATATTGACTTTTGATTTTTTTTTCAATGTTTCGGATTCGCAAATCGCTGCTAATCCTTTGAATGGCCAAGAGACTGTGCCTGCCAGTTCGAATCCGGCCAGGCACAGGGTTTTTTTTCAACACTAATGTGCGCTGCCATCTCCATTGAAAGATTAATAAATATTCCTCCTTGTTCTACCTGGAGAACTAAGTAGTTACAATGCTGAAGTATCACTTTGTGTCCTTGGAGGACTGATCAATGAAACGTTTGAAATTTAAGCTTAGACACTATACATTTAATTTTTAACCAAACTACGTTCCTGTCTTGGTAAACTTACTTCTCAATAACTGGGAATGTGCTTCAACTTCAGGTTCAGTTTCTAGAAATTAGAAAAAATAATTTTCCCAGGTTTTATTCCAGAACAATAAAGCACTCCCCTTTTTTTAAATTTAAAACATAAGAGGTGTACAATAATGGCCTGATAACTGATTTAACTAGTGATACAACCTACTGTGACCTTTCTCAAGCTCAGTTCCAGAAATATGGCCACAAAGTATGTTTGTTTTTACATAATTTTTAGCTAGCTGGTAAGCAATGAAAATGCTTTCCTATAAGAAACCTAATCACTGCTTTGAATGGTTTGGTAATACGCATCTACTGTTGTGGAAAGCCATCCCTCTCTCTTTCACCAATGGAAACCTATTATCAAGGTTATAGAACCTGATACATAGATGATCCAATGTGATTAAAATCATAATAAGAGGTTTCTTAGAAAATTGAATTTACAGATAGTGAACAATAACATAAGCAACATCAATACCCACCATGCTGATTGAAATTAAAACAAAGTAAATAAGACTGCAGTTTTGCATACTTACTTCTGTGACTGTGACTGTTGTTGTTGGCTCGGCTCATTATCAAGTTTAGATGGTTCTGGCAAAAAGAGGGTTGATTTATATTAAATTTCCACTTCCATTATTGGTCAGTTATATGTTTCCAGGAGTGACATATTTTTCTCAAACAAAATCGTCTAATACATATGGAGTAATTAATTATTGATTATAGCCCCTGGTACTCTTGTATGGGGCAGGGGGGGAAAAAGTGGGATGGGGGAATTTGTTCTTGCAATTTAGTTTAATCTTGTCTGGCATATCTGAGCAACTTTTGAGTAGACTCGTTTGAGACCACATATCTCCACATGCTCTGCTTATTCTTCACACCTCAGACCGTTGCCTACCCGCTGACATTTGGCTTTGAGGTATGAAATATGTACAGACTTTCAGTGTATCGAGGGACATTAAGAGGCATCTTGAACAAGACTACGATAAGCAGAGAGATAACACATTATTAATGTGGTATGAATGCTAATAGGCAAGTATGCTTTGTACATTTGTATTGGTAATGGCTGATTTTTCGGATTTAAATGTTGTGGGAAGTATATAGGGAGTTTCTCCGTACCTGACTATCTGACACATTTTTTTCTGACACCTTATGAATCCAAAAACCCTTCACGGATAAAGCACAGGTTTGTTCCTAGGTTTCCGAATTCATTAGTGTATCAGAAACTCTGTCAGATGGGTGCATGTTACGGAAACTCCTCGATTATAGTAGGGGTCTACATGGTTTGCCAAATACCAGGCTGTCGCTCGTGTCGGCTATTTAAGCGCACTGGAGTTCGGCGGTTCCTTTTTAGCCCCAGCTCAACGTTCGCGCTTGTCGATCTTTATATTGTGTGCCATCGGATGTCGATCAGTTATTGGCAAAAAAATCGGCATGTTGGATTTTTCTGCCTACAATTGGGTCCAGGAAATCCGCATTTAGAGAGCGCTGTTGCCGATTTGTTGGCAACGCCCTGTTTTTTTTTAGAGTATGTAATTAGCATTATTTACTCCAATTTGAGGCTAAAATGTGGAGAATCAGTTAGAATCCATTTCGATAATATCCCTGGGGGAGAACATTTAACTTATCACATCGTCACCTGTCACAATCACATCATCGGAAACATGCCCACCGGTTAGTACGTACAGTACCTCTGTTTAGGAAATCCTCTGCATCGCCGTCTTAAAAAAACCTTGTGCATGGCATGAATAATTAATCAATCTCCAGTCCTTTGGAGTTTTATTATTTTTTTAGGTGTTAGGTTTGTTTTTAATTTTTTAGTTTCTATTTTGGGTACAATTTGAATATGTCCGACAATGTTTAGAGCCTAAGCCTAGGCTTTGTGTACAGGACGAGCAACGAACAAGTTTGTACGAATGTGCACGGTCGTGTAGTCAATTAGCTAAGCACGAAAACGAATTCTATCTACAAACATTCAATGTCGTTTTGAACAATTTTAAAGTTTTGGTTTTTTCCAAAAGTGGTCGAGGCGTGTCATATTATCAGGGCTGAAAAATAGTCGAAATAAAATTGATATTTATAATATCAGAAATGTTTAGCAGACATCGGTAAATAACTGTCTTCAATGCAACGTGCGCGGATTGATTGATTTTGTGGTGCTAATTGCATTGTTGGGCCGGAGACGCTTTCTGCTGTCATTTACATGCTATGCAGGTACAGGTGTTATGAATATGCGAGTAAGACCAAACCGACATTCGCAATAATGAGGTATTGTTTTGACAAACAATTTGCAGCGGAGGGGGATTTCCCGAAGAATTTTGCATCATATTTATCGTTCGCGGGATCCCCAACAATCCCTATCACGATACAAGAGTAATACAAGTTGTAAATAATATGACTCAAAAACAGAGTCGAATCTAAATCTCTATTTTTTTTGGTCTAGCACCGTAATTTTTTAATCACATAATTCTTAGTGCTTAAGTAAATAGCCCCGATTAAAGATGATGTGTACAAAACTGTTCTCATCAGGCTGAGTTTACCCCGTGAATTGAATGGAACATCCCCCAAGACCATTCAGTTGATTAATTATGAGTAAAACAAAAACAAACAGGGTAAATAAGTTTAAATCAGCCAAAATTATTTGAAAAAATCATTTAAAAATACAAACCTAGATTTTGACACTTCAATAAATGATAATGTGTTTTAATTGCTCTAAGTTGTCATTTTCATATGACTGAAAGAGAAATCATTCGCCGACGGGCGGGGAGAGCTGGGAAGATGTCGGGCAGTTGCTGGGAAGTTGATACAACAATTTTCATTTACAGAGATGAATTATGAACTCGTTATTGACAAAAATGGTAAACATATTATGATACTGTCTTGAGGAATTAGTAAACTAAAAGACTATCAGGCCGCCCGGGAAGATAGCGTTTTGGAAGGTATTTTTCGTAAGTCCTTAGACTTCTTCTGTTTTGTAAGGTGTTTCCCACAAGGTGGGTGCGCGTTTGTCAAAGCATACGGAAGTTATGAATGAAAGTCGTACGTAGGTTTTTAAACTTTACCCCAAAAGTTCGCGTGTCGACAAGTTTTTTGTCGCGGGATAAGAAAGGCCGTGTCGCGAGTGTAGAGCGTTTGTCCGAGTTTGTTCCCTGTAGCACCACCCTTCTATTAGCAGTCCCATGAGGGATCCTTCGTCATACTACTTTTCAACAAGGGGATACGAGGGTATAACATCGGGTTCCAGCCAGTTCTAGAAATGAAAAAAAAAACACCAAAAAAGGAAAAATACCAAAATAGACGTTCAATTTCTAGCATATACCAAACTTCCCACTCTTCATAGAATTGTCATGAAATTTGACCAAGGAAATCCCATTCATGTGAGCTTTGTAATCCATTTTTAAGTCGGCATCAGAAGTCTCAGCTGTTCAGTTCTTGCTAAAGCGAACTAGCATACATAAAAACCATTTGCACGGTCATGAGACAGACATAATTTTAAAAACATTTTAGCTATACATGCACGAACTTATTGGTGTGCCCACAATTCAAAGTATCACATAATTGAAGAACACTTCACCATTTGAAGGGTGTTTCCATATTAGGTGACTATCTGACCCACTATGGAATTTGGAGCCTTAACAGATAAACATGGTTTATTCTGTGACAGGTATGTCAGGAAAAAAAGGGGTCCACATGGGTCACCTTATGGAAACGCCTGTTTTGATGGGCTTTCCGTAACCTGACCCTATCTGACACTTTTTTCTGACCACACTTATGAATTGGAAACCCCCCCCCCCCCCCCCCCTTTCCCCCCCCCACCACGGAATAAAGCACAGGTTTATTCCGTTAAGGTTTCCGAATTCATAAGTGGGTTAGAAAAAAGGGATCAGGGGGCACCTTATCGGAAAACACCCATTTTGTGACTATTAGAGTACATTAGGAGAATTCTTAGTATATTGCTCTGAGAAGCACCTCATCCTTACACACATCAGTGCAAACTTGTTCATCAGCACTATTTTGTCTGGTCAGAAGTATGAAATGAATGGTTATGCCCCAGGAACACTCACCTTTCATTTTGGTCGAGATGTTTGGTACAAGTGTCAAACACAGAGCTTGAGACTTATTTGTATCATTATTGGGTGCAAAATAGTAGCTTTCAGATACTAAAATTTTAAATACTTTTTTGGCCCAGTGACTTAAATTGGCCAACTAGAAGTGATGAAGGTGCTCAGCATATTTAAAATTTTCCAAATTCTTAGCTTGGGAGGTTTTTTTGCCGTTGTACTCAAGATTAAAAAGCTGATTCACCAACTCTGCCGGCTTTCAATTACAAAATATTGCTCGATAATATACACAAAATTCAGATTTTTTTATCCAGATTTTGTTTTTACATATAAACCAATGACATCTAATTTTGTATTTTCTTAGCTGCAACTGCACCTGCTTCTGGTCGAAAGTAGTGTGAAAGTGTGTGTGAGTGGATGGGAGTTTGATGGGCATACGTACTTTTAATTAAATGTATAGTTCCTGAAATATTTACCTCCTTGGATCTCAGGTGTGGGGGTCATCTCATCTGAAAAAAAAACAAATAATAAATAATAATAATTAGCATTTATATAGCGCCTTTAGCATGACATGATCAAAGCGGCTTTACAGTTACATAAACAAATCATAAAGAAGAGCTTAATTTACAAACATAAATAACAAAAAATACCTTAAACTACAATCTTACCACTACAATGTACACACATCAATATCAAAACATATCTTGACATGATATACTGCATCTCAAATATTCTTAATACTCAAACTTTCCTGTTTTGAGATAAATAGCTGCTCTCGAGATAATGATATAATGAATACTTCTCCTCTATAGGTTTACCATCAAAGTAACATTTCAACCACAAACAAGTAATCGCTGGTAAGAACTGT
Organism: Ophioderma brevispina; assembly: GCA_023653785.1. NCBI lineage: Eukaryota > Metazoa > Echinodermata > Ophiuroidea > Amphilepidida > Ophiodermatidae > Ophioderma > Ophioderma brevispina. The sequence goes on along the minus strand of JAMKCH010027314.1, from coordinate 5,262 downwards.
TTCAATAATCTGGCATAATTACATTAACAACTCTATACACTCTATAAACACCCACAAACACTCTTCAACACCCACACAAACACACTATAACACCCACAAACTCTTATAACACCCATAACAACGAACACCACCACACGCTCTAAACCCCCAGACTCGCATACTTCCAAGGACACCAAAGGAACTGCTTGCTCAGTCATAAAGACAATGCAAAAACAAGATGCATTGTGAATTCCAGACGACCAAAAGAAAACTTGCAAGGACTATTGTTCGAAAGAATTTCTTTTGCATTGTTTCTTGGACTGAAGTAGATAGTATACAAGTACACGCAAGCATGCACCTATGCACACACACACCCTGTCGCACACACCCACATGCACGCACAAACACCACACACACATTTTTCCTGATTGGTGTGTGTGGGGCGGGGCGGAGGATGTGTCTAAGGGATTTTCTTTAAAACAATCATTTTTACAGGGGAGGGTGGCCAAGAAATCCAAATTCAGAGGCCGCCTATTGCGTTACATGTAAAAGCGAAAAATTTGACGAAAAATTATGAATTTTTTATATGTGTCAAGGAATATTATCTTATTTCCAAAAATGTTGGAGTATGAAAAACGAACGAGGAAGAGGTCGTGTGGGTCATGGGAACACCCATGACCGACCCCACATAAAGCACCCAAATTGTTTGTGGTTGCAATCCGTATTACTGTAATTTCTTTTGACATTTTTGGCTGCGTGTATAAGGAATGAGGCTTGACCACCACCGCCTGGATTTTCTATAATATTTACCTTCTGGAATCTCAAATGAGTGTCTGTCTCTTCTGTAAAGCCAACCACAAAATAAGAATTTGAACTCCTAGGTCTACCCCCTTTCTTACCATAATCTCGATTGGCGCATTACAAAATATTGCAGTGATATTATCTTTCTGAGTAAACCAATTCAGATGGTTTACATGCATCGCAAGTCTTGTGAATTCCACTCCAGGGATCTCAATCACCCACGTGTCACGCAGCGACACCTCATAGTAATTCCATTCAACATAAAATTTTGGCTTTTTCAGAGTTTTAAAACAATGATATCTGTGATCACTGTGAGTTTATCCGACGCATAGCGTCATTTGACCCGAGATTACCTTTGATTTGGAAATGTGACCTTTTACCTCATTAATCCCACGAAGGTTCCGCATATGGCATCAATGACCAAGTTTGATAATAAAATTGGAAGTGATTACTCCAAATTAATTTGGGGGGTCGAGCTATGAGTTTTGCAAAAATATTGGGCCCGAGACGCAGTCGCGCCCAATATTTTAAAACTCATAGCGAGACCAATTACTATTGTGCGTAAATCATCCAATTTTATCATTATCATGTTTTGGATCCAGAATATTTTCACACCTTGGACTCCTCAACATGATAATGGTTGCAATGTCTTTAAGTTTGTACCGCAACTTAAGGTGCAAACGAGAGATTCACATAACAGGTTCCCTAAAAAATATGAAAATTCTGATTTTTGCACAAATGCAAAGAATTTTTATCAAACATGTCACCATGTAAAAGGATTAAGCTGAAAACTATTTCTTTTGGTAGCAAAATTTGTGAAATTTTGTAATTTCGTAGGAGAAAATCCTTAAGTCAGCCTATGTTTTAATATTGAAATTAAGCAATGAAAGAAATCCTTTCATTTTCACTTTCAAGCATTTCTGTAACCTAATACAACGTAAGAAAATCTATTGGGTGGTCTATCTCTAATTAAATCACTACATATGCCCATATATGGATTTCCCCAAATTCTCTTGTTTCACCTTTAACATCCAGACAGGGAGACAGACACAGACACAGGCAGACAGAAATGAATGACTTGTTAGTATCTCTAATGAACATTATTCATGCAACACCAAAACTGTATAATTCTCTACTTTAAAGGGGCAACGAGAAGGGGATTTCAAGTCATCCATAATTTTCCTGTGATATGTAAGTGAATGTCATATAAAATTAAATTCATCAAGAGATTCCTTACTTTTATTTGGTTACAGAAATAACTTAAAATGAAAACAAAAGTTGATTTGTATTGCTATATTTCAATAGAAAACATACGACTGATTTCTATTTGGCTCCTCTACGAAATTAGAAATTTCACAATTCTTGTACAATAACAGTTCTCGGCTTAATCCTTACAGATGGGGATATTTTTTAATGAAGCTTTACACCGGTGCCCAAATCAGAATTTTCACAATTTTTCGTGACACTGTTATTTGAAATCTCTCGTTGCACCTACTAAAAAACAAACTTCATTGACATGCTTACCTAATTCAAGGGCATTCATATTCCAGACAGCACTCTCCCTGGGTGTTCCCTTGTAAATGCACGGGGGTTCAGAGTCTTCGGACAGTCCCTACCACTGGACACTGTTCATCCCATGATACAAAAACAGGTTACAAGACCCTTGGGCTTCATGGCTGTCACCATCTTGTACTCACACCATCTACTGGTGCACACTATACGACATCAACACAAATGCATATGAGTTTATCGAGGTTATATGGAACTGCTTTGTATTCTTTTGGGTAGTTATCCTAAGGCTTCGGATGGAAAATTAGTCATTTCCAATTTTGTTATTTAATTTTCCCCAAAAGTTTTTGTATCTCTAGCCGGACTGTGGCATATGTTACAGGCCCAAAGAATTAGCAATGATTTATTTCACTTTGAGCAGATTAAGTCAGAATTAGGCACATAAAATATTATAATTATCTCGTACTACAATATTGTATACCTTGTTTGTGTGCATAACTGGTGTGTATGTAGCACTTAGAATTCAAGAGAACCACGGAGAATGTTTCTGGAGTTTGCGTGAAACTAGGAGATCAGACTAGTCTAACTCAAGGTGATATGTGTCAGGCTATAGATAGCGCCCTACTGTATCTCCAGGCACAGTGCTGTGTGTTTGGGGTGATGGCTATTACATTCTAATATGGGAACCTTGGAGCTGAATCCAGAATTATGATGTAATGGACTATATTTAGCACATGACTCATATATAAGGACCAGATCCCTTCTAGAATTGGTTTGAGAGGATATATAAAGCCCTGGTGAGAAAAGATGAGCAGAGGCTTTTTTTTTTTTTTTTTTTTTTTTTTTTTTTTTTTTTTTTTTTTTTTTTTTTTTTTTTTTTTTTTTTTCTTAACGATCTTGCTCCCAGTTATGAGCAGAGTTCACTAACACGTGAGAGTTTTAATACCATCGTGCTCCAATTTATTTAGCAGAGTTTTCAAGTTGACAGTGACAGTAATCACAGTCAGTACTAATCTCCCTATATGGACATTGGACATAGTAGTCTCGCTCCAGCATGCGTTCCGAGTTGTGTAGCCAAGGGTTCGGTTTTTGTATTCCGTGGCCTCCGAGTTATCCAAGGATAACAGCTACATCACTTTTGGACTTATATTAGTCGACCTCCGAGCTTCGGGAGTCATTAGGAGCTGGTATTCTTCCCGTACGGACAAGTCCTCCGTGGACACGTCCCACGATTGGAAATTGGCGTTTTGCCGCTGGAATATTCGCCAGGACTCTTTGCAAGTTTCGGCATCTTATATAATCTTGCTGCAAGCCCCGCGTCGGCGGCACACACCAGTAGTAAGTTTAGTAGTTCATAATTAACAACTGTATTAGTAGATAAATCTTTGCATTATTGATACTAATCGATGTTTGAATGAGATTGGTTTAAACACACAATTAAAATAAATACTGTCTAAAATTGTAATCAAGTTCACCGTGTATTGTCTAGTTATTCAGGAGTTAGAGTTTGAATCCGGAGTTTTGAGGTGGTTTGGCTTGGTCAAGGTGACCGAAACCAGGCATATTCCATTTTCTTTAAAAGGCAAACACAATAATTACACTCATTTCCTTAAAATGCCAAAAAGGTGGTATGCAGTTTCCAGAAATTATAACCCTGTTGTTTTCTTGGTTTGTACCTCCGTAAACAAAGTGGTTCTCAAAGAACAGAAAGTAATAGGTGCACAGAAATAATGAAATCTACAATATGATTTCAAGCAAGTTTAAGCGCAAATTGATTAAAAGATGAGAAAGATGGTGTAAAACGATTTTTATAACACACTGATGCAGATCATCCCTTATAACTGCCGATCTGGTGCTAAATTCAGATCCTGTTCCATTCAAAAAATCGTCTTACCACAACTTATGCCAGATCGGCCCTTATAATTGCACAATCTTTACTACATTCACGATCCTGTTCAATTTTCAAAAAAATCATACACCATGATGTCACAGAAAAGCAAAGCAACACAAAAGACGTTATACGTTTTTAAAAAAATCGAATGCAACACACTACCTGACAGTGGACAGCTTGTAAATGAAAACAGAAAAAGAAACAGTGTTAGTATTATTTTCACCACATTCAAATTCAATTCATGCTAACCAGTAGAGAAATAAATATAAATACTTCAAGTGTGTTGCTATGGCTTTGTTTTGTGTTTATTTTAGTTTTGTCATAATAAACAAGAGGTTTCCAAGAGTGTGGCATCAGCCCCCTGGAACGACTATAGTCATCCTGTGATATGACTAGATAGTCATAACTTTTTTAATGGTGCTGTATAGACTCTCTAGTCATGATAGTTTTGTGTTGTAGGTGAAGTTGCCATTAAGCCAAGATACACACTACAGCTTCTGTTCTAACTTTACAGCTGCAGAATGGCTTAAATATTCATTATTGCAATAAACGTTATATTTGTAGGCATTCTTGAGAGCTTAGGCATATGTGATAAAACCATTTTCCAGATTTCAAAATTCAATTATGAAAATTTCGGGTGAAAACTTACCCTTGTTGTCTACATTGGGCTGCAAAATTTGGCAGCCTTTGTAATGTTGACATGAACTTTTTGGGGAACAAATTGTTGCATCGGTTACAAATTGGTAAACCAATTATTCTACAGACTCTAGAGATGCTATGGATGTCAAAAGAAAATTTTTGTTCTTTTATTTAGAAAATAAAATCTCAAAACATGTCAAACCTTAAATGGCATTGGAACTCAAAGAACATTGTTAACTCTGGCACAAAGATTATGGCACCAAATTTTAAAAGATGATGCATAGTTACAATTATTGGAAGACTAGTTTACCTACCTGGTCATCACATGCTCCGTTAGATACCACGGTTATGTCAATGCCACCAAGACAAGCTTTGTGTCCATTTCGCATAGGTTGCTGTACAGTAGACCAATCTAATAACCACCACACTGGGATCATATACAG
>JAMKCH010027313.1:0-19218 GCA_023653785.1 Ophioderma brevispina | reverse complement strand
CTATATGAGTAGAAGAAAATACAAGACATATTTGTTGTTAACACACCAATGTGAGCTCGCGCAATGGATGAAATTTTAGATCGCTTTCTAATGCTTACGTTCTATTGCCCCAAAGCAAAGACAGATTAGTCAAGGTACATGTAGGTGATACCAAAATACAATTATCCTGGCCACCACCGCCTGACTTATTAGAGCGGGAGCACTGACCTGGGTCAAACATCATCGTTCAATCATCCCCACTGCAGAAAAGGTTTGACACCTTTGGCAGTTCGTATGGACCCGCTATATTAGTGCTAGGTAGTTAGTACTCTCAAATTATGGTGTCACTTTTTCAATTGGGACCAATAGGGGCTTACACAGGGTCAAACTTTTAAAATGCTGCAAACATGTTGAAAATAAAGGTATGGCCCTTTAATGGGTAAATACAGTAATAGCCCCGCAGTTTGTAAACGATGGAATGACCCTTTAATTGGTAAATTAATGAAGGGAATTACTAATTGGTAAATGATAGAATGATCCTTTAAAAGGTAAATTAAGGAATGGCTCCTTTAATTGGTAAATGAATGAATAGTCCTTTAATTTGTAAATGAATAGTCTTTTAATTTGTAAATGGCCCTCTCAAATGTAAATAAAGGAATGGTCCTTTAATCCGCAAATGAAGGGATTTAATTTTCAAATTGAAGAAATAGCCCTTTAATAAATGAAGGAATAAACTTTTAATTGGTAAATTTGTTCGTAAGCGGACATAAATTACAACACAGTGGCCTATGGGGCACCGTGATGCAAACATTTGCTCGTGACATCAAAACGCAACGTCAGAATGAACCGATATTTTGGAAATAAACTTTTTTAGTACATATCTAGTGAACCATTAAAAATATGAAGAGAAGTACTAGACTCAACATGCCGAAATGCCAACTCCGCGAACCATGACCATAGTTTCGGTTTGTGGGTACGAGTTGGGTTTTCTTTGGGGTTTCCCTTTATCGTCCATCATGTCTCGTCCCACGCAAATTCAAATGCGCAAGTCTCAGTGGAATTTACCGTAAAATACTGTAAATAGGGGGAAATTGAAGGTACTTGACTATTTTGAAAGACGGCAATATTACTATATTTTAAAAAACGTGATCGTGAATTGTCTGTTAAAGAGATACAGGACATTTCCAGAAAGAAGCGAAAGTTTGTGCTTTTTTGTAGCTTTTGTGACACGAGTTATATTGAAATGAGTATCCTTTGTCCTCAAATGTTTCTTTTTCAGTAACCTGAGAGCTTGTCGATCTATACGAACTATCTGCAATCCTACCCTTTGATGGGTTGGTAAAATTGCTTATTATGTATACTGTACTTTTTCACTCAGCGTATCAGTTTCCGGTATATGATTATTCTTGCGTATCTTTTAAAGATGCAACGAGAGATTTCACAATATAGATTTTTGCACTGCTATAAAACTTTCCACACAAAAATAACTCCTTCTGAAAGGATTAAGCAGAGGAATTTGGTACAAAAAATGTTGAAATTTATAATTTTGTATTAGAGCAAATACAAAATTCAGCCAATATATAATATAAGAAAATCAAATCAGCTTTTGCTTTCAATTCAAGACATTCTGTAGCCAAATACGAGGTAAGACATCTATAATGAGTGTCTGTCTAATCTATATTTATTCACCATATGTAACGCATTATATGGATGCTTTGAAATATCTCGTTACACCTTTTATTCTATGTCTATTTATCATTTTGTATTTTTATTGTAATTATTAGTGTAAGTCACATCGTATTATTCCTGTAAGGTGGGTCGCTGACCTTGGTCAGGCAGCAGGTCACACTTTGCGCCTGAAGAGGTCATGGTTCTTTGTTTGCCCGTCCCAGTGCCGAATCTTTACGAAATTTTGCGAAATAAAAGCTTAAAATTAAACCATTTTTAATGGAACTGGTAAAAATATTAAACGCGGTAAACAAGAAATGCATTTGTTTTTGTTTCTTACCAGCATATCAGAAAATGTATATTCCTTAAATAATTCTGTGATAATATCTATTTTAAAAAGTATAATAAAATTTATAAAAGAATAAAGAAACCTTGGACCTGACCGTTTCCAACAACATCTGACAAACTGAACAATCGCAAACTGTTGATAAGATATGTGGCTTCCTATGTGCAAAAATAACTGGTGCATAACGCTTTTTCATGTTACGAAAATAATGTAAACTATAGGAAAGTATATTATTACTTTCGCCTTTTAGGACAGTAAGTTTTGTTGTATTTCCATACACCACGAGAAAACCCACAGATTTCTATTTATAACTCTAGATAGCAAACGCCAGCTCAAAAGCCGTAACCATCTTTTCCCGCAGCGCGTACTTATTTCCATAGCGTGGTGTACCAATTTATTCATATATTCACGCATTTGCATAGAACGATGTACCGTTTCCAGGCCAACAGGTTACGGCACATGCGCGTACGCATGCGAGTTTCGAATGGATACCGTAATGAATATTTATAATTTTCAAAACACGGTTATGGTGGCCGCCTATTCTTCAACGCGGGCGCACGACATCTCTGTTATTAATATCTATGAGAAAACTCGATATGTTAATTTCACGCGCTAATGGAATACCCGCATATCGTTGGCTTGCACCGCCAATACTTATATCGAACACGCGGGGTCGAATTGACCAATGAGCATTGAGATTCGAGCCACTAAACTCACACATATACGGAATAAATCGCGACACACGTAATAATGATAGATATAACCCACGTACACGAACTCCGATGGTGATGGCTAACTTCGAATCCGCGTGATGAACCCAAGTTCTGTCTTAGTTGACCACCATACATACACGATTGGCTTCACAAAGGAAATTATTGATTGTTACCATAGCTTCCGTGGATTATAGAAGAAAAAGATTTAAATTTTGTAAACTGAGAAAATCAGATCTGTGCTTTTCCGAAAGCATTATTTACGGCAGGTTTTTAGCCCGACTTGCATCAAAACCTGTTTGAAAATTAAAATTATCGCTAATTATAGCAAATTAGTTCAGACATATATCCATCAAATAACGTCTATTTTTAGTACTTTAAAAGTTGGCAACAGGCGCAAAATCAAACAACATATACCTTGACGAAATCTATTTGACACTTTTTTTCATAAGGGACATTCGATGTTAGTTATGATGCTGAAAAGAAAATAACCCATGCATATTTAGTGAAATGTAATAGAAATCTAACGTTTTTTAAATAAAGTACACGTACACCACATAAAGCATGAATGACCCTTAAAATTGCATGAAAAATTTAAGTCTACAGTTTGTAGTTTGTATTTACCACTGAGGAATGTAGTTGCTAAACCAGAGCTTACGATCCAACCGAGTGTTGCCGAACTTGAGCCGAACTCTTCTTGCAAAGGCAGCAGGTATATACTGACGGTCTGAAGCCAACCAACGCCGAAAAATATACTTAGGTGACCACCGACAACAACGGCCCAACTCCAGCCACCGTCTGGTGCAGACCGATGCATTTGCGCATTATTGTCATTGTTGTTTTCCTTCGTCATTTCAAGCTCCCAAAAACAACAACCTAAATCTATAAAAACAAAAAAGCAAAACAAAAAGTGCCACACTAAAACCTTAAAATGACAATATTTGTCTTTCTATAATAAAACAGAATTGTGCAAGAATTGTGTGTTTGATGATAAATCTTGACAGAGTTAGGGCAAGTTCAAAGAAGGATTTTGGTTATAGAAGCATTGCAGATTTTTCATGTTTCTCGGCGATGGGGCAATGGAAGGTTACATAAAGGGGAAAGCTTAAATTTGCTCTAATCTTGTTGAAAAATATATAAAATTGTTTTTCTAGTTATAAAAATTCCAAATATGTATAGTTTGTTTAGGTATGACCTATGGTTTTGAAGTTATAAGGTAAAAATGATTTAAAAAACAAAAAGGGCAAATTTCTCGTTGTACAGGGTAAACAGGGTAAAAAAATGCTCAAAAAATTGCTCTTAGTTTGGTAAGAAATATCTCAAATTATATTGGCAAAAAAGAATAAAATTAAGAATATTTTACGATACCAAATATTTTGTTTCCAAGGTAGACGATAAAAAGGACTAGCCACTCAATGTGCGTTGGATTACATAGAGTTCTGACCTTTTTGGCTGCATGCATAACGATGAGTGAAAACGTTTACTTATTCTCGTTGTCTTATCTAGATGAACACCTTGCTGCACTTTTTACCAAATTCTGACCAACTTTATATTTTTTACTCCCGTAAAACCAGAAATTGGACTTTTGTGGTATTTTTTTCATTATTTTTACTCAATAGGTACATGAACAAACTATACATATTTGGAACCCTTATAACCAGACGAACACTTTGATATAATTTTAAACAAGATTGGAATAAATTTAAGCTTTTCCCCATTGTTACCTTCCATTTCCCCACCACGAAACCTAATAAATCTGCGATCCCTATAGCCAAAAAATCTTTCTTTGAACCTGCCCTAACTCTTTGCCTCATGTCAGAGATTTTTCATAAAAATGCACAATTACCCTCCAATTTGTCACGAATCTGCTCTGGCTTTAAAACTTGTATTAGACAATCCTTTTCACAAAAGCAAACGGCACGCAAATAAATCACAATCCTTCAGGATCTTTAAAATACTCTTTTACAGTTTATACTCATTATCTTGTGAAACGTATAGTCGTCATTTTCTTCCTTCCCCTTAATATTCCTTATTCATTCTCTTCCCCTTCTTCTTCGCTTCTTCTCTTCGCGGCTTTCGCCTTTAATTCTCTAGCTACCTGTATTTCCACCTCCTGGCTGCTGTCCCGTTGCCCTGCTACTACTAGTTCGGCCTCATAATTTGTCAGCTTTGTAGAGGTAAACTTAATGTGTATACTACTAATAATAATGATAATAATTAACTCCTTACCATTGCTGTGGTTTGGCAATCCAGTAAGAATGGATTACGTATTCCCCAACGGAACCTTAAGGTGTTTCCACACTCGATATGATTACAATAATATATCCAGACTCACAAACATTTCTTGGTTTCGATTGTGACGTGTCAATAATGGTGTAGACATTTTAATGCTCATTGAAGCCTTCGTGTTATTTCGAAAATGGGGGTTAAAAGTAATGTCCTGCATCCATAAAAATAATATCGACATTTTAAATGAAAATCTCTAAAACTACAGATTACAATAACATAACTGAAATATAGCAGCGATAGGCCTAAGGTGCTGTAAAACGGGGATCCCTCAAAATCCCCAAAAGCGACATTGAAATCGTTAGTGTCACCCCCAAAACAACAGGAACCCTCCGAAAACGGAGGACCCAAAAACGGGGACCCAAAAACAGAGACCCCAAATAGACCGGGAGATACCAGGGGTCCGTTCCCAAAACTTGATCGTACATGTCATCTTACGCACGCTAATATTTTGGTTACGACCATGTAGTAGCGTTCCCGAACACTGTACTTAGAATTGTCGTAATTGCTTTCTACCCACTAGACTACTACGACAATCTTACGTTAACATTTGGGCTCTGTCTGGGTGCCAAAGTCTGAGACAACGTTTGCAAATGTTACATGTGCCCTATTATCATCAGGTATGAATGAATTTTATTGGGTGTACTATAGAACAAGTTTAAAACACTCCGGACAGGGTTGCTTGATTGTCGATCAACACGTGGTCAATTGCGTTCTTTTTTTTGTTCGCGTGTGTGTGGTGTGTGTGTGTGTTAAACTCTTCCATATATTTTTATTTGCTTCAGTTAGCTCCTGGGTTTCACTTTTCATACGGTAGTAATTAATTAAGTTCATAAAATGTGTAATTATATTATACTATTAGTGAGAGCTGTTTATTTTTCAGTTCTGTGACATTTAGACGTAATTCATACTCTATTTGTTATTTTCTTTTTTAATCGGAATTTCGGGAAGGTCCTTTACTATAAATATCGGTTTAAAAATGTACATTCAACATGTACATACACAACTTTTTAAATTTAATACCGGCAAGATGCAATAAATACTAACATGCTTGGCACATGCTCGGTATTGTAAAGTTTTTCTCAATAAATATATAACATAGGCCTATATAACAAGATGTGCCATGTAGGTCAAATCTCGGCATTAAAGATATATGGTTCTTGAAATATGGATCAAGTATATAATTTTTTTATTCGTCACCTGATATTTTTGAATCTATATAAATTTGCAGATTTAAGATTTTGTTTTGAGCAATAAAAAATGTTACTTGTTAGAGGGTCAAGTTGGTCATGATAACCTACATAAAATTATTTTATTGTTTACTTCAGCAAAACATGTTATAGGGTTTATACTTTGTCTGGCTGTAAACCTTGATGCTACAAGCTGCTACCCAACACGTACCTACCGGGAAATTGCCCCCTCGGAACCGCGGGGCTGGCTACGCGCTTGCTTTAGAGAATGAAAGTTTGAGGAAATTTGCAGGTTTTGAAACTAAAATTCGGCTACAATTTAGCTTCAGAGGCAAACATTTTCCCAAAAGAGGACCTTAAGAAATGAATTATGCTTCAACCGGGCGGGGTCTTAGGAACTGCTGGAGGGGCACGAAATGGGGTCTTAAGAGCCGCACATACTCGTAACACTTCCCTATGTCACTGCCTCCGGGGTAACCATACAGTCAGCATGCAATATTCACATTATTATACAGACCGACATCTCTCAGGGGGTGTGTCGAGTCAATCCCACAATGCATCCGTTTTGGAAATTTCACATGAATAGGGTCATGCGATCCCACAAAAATCAAATTCCTAACACATAATAGCCCTGACTTTTACGCTTAGTTAGCCCACAAAGCGTTTGTACTTAGGAATTTTAGCATGATCATGAAATGTCTTGTAGTTCTTAAACTTTTGGAACACTTTTTATCCCTAAGTACTGACATGTTTTAGTACAGTGGAGTACAGGCACATTGCATTGCATTGCATTGCATTGTGGGATTGATTCAAAACACCCTCTGGACATCACTGAACTACAGTTAGTCTGTACTTCATGTTACTTATTAAATATCCATGACGCATTAGTAACATATTAGTGCCTAGATTGCAGACTGGATCTTTCCAGACTGGATTTACTGGCCAATTTCGTCATCTTCACTATCTTCATCAGTAGAAATGAAGTCATTCTTACTTCAAGATCATCGGCATTTAACTGAACATCTTAACTACATAATTGATAATTGCTGGTTGTCGTCTTCGGCCAACTTCCATCCATGGTTCTCAGATTCAAGATCCATATGATTAGCAATTATATTTCTTCACATCATTGTAACATAGTCACTCGCTGAACCTTTTGCATGAATGCTGCTTTACACGGTGGGAAACAGGACGGAAAAAAAAAAAAAAAAAAAATGAAATGACATAACTAACATCATTCACATCATGCATCTTAAAATGTCCATAAATTTTGCATAGAAAGTTTTCAAGGGTATCAGACACATTTTGCCTGCACCCTCGTGGTCTCCCCGGGACGTCCTTGACAGATCTTCCATGATTGGAGGCGCATCAAGCCTGTCGCATATGATGTGTACTGAATCTGCAAAGTAACATGTTCGTTCCAATACTAATTTAGCAACACCATCCAATAGTGGAGGCAATGGGCAATGGGGATACTGTTGTGGACAAAAAACTCAGATACACATCACTGCGATATAAGCTTTCTGGTGGTCTTTCTCGTCAGAAGAGTGTTCCTATTCCTCAAGCTCATCAAGGTTGACTGTATCATGACCGAAGTTTTTCATTTTTCTATGCTTGATGGGCTTTTCAAAGCATTGTATATTTTCTCTTGTTATGACGTCTCGTAGACGTCTAAGGTCAGAAATACATTTCAAACACAATTAAATGAGCCTTGTGCACAAGTGATCTTAATTTATATAACAGATTTTTATGATTTGTAATTGGTTCAAGAATTTGGTATGTCCAAAACATTACATAAATCAAAATTACACAATTACACACAATTTATATAACTGATACTTAATGTTCAAAAGAGGCGTTGCAGTTCAACGATGATATGTTCTCTCAGCGAAGACTCCAACATGACAGTATGCAAAGTCACATAAAATCCATGGTATATTCCATGCAAATCTTCTGAGTCTTGAAGATAATTTTGTCCAGCAGTTCAAGACGACGGGGCTTTCCCTCGACGACTCTAATGTTCCACAATAATAAAATCCAGGTATTATACCACCATCAGTCTGTCGCTATGTCCTCATATAGGACCACAAACAGGAATCCCTTTTTGATTCCAAAACTGAAGCTCTTTGGCTTAAAGACGACAGCAGACAATTTAGCTATCAAGCTCCGGCGGCATCCAAAGTATTAAATCCTGGCACTATGTGGGTTAAAACTAGCTATAACTATACTGTATAGCTCCAGAGCTCTGGTATAGCTCTTTATTTCAACTACTGGCCTCAGTCCTTCAGTCACAGGTACTGTTTATCTTTACATAGCTAGATTCCCCTTTCTAACAATAATCATTACATCACCATCATGCATAAACATAACCTTACACTAGCTGACCAATCGGAATTCATCACCCGAATTACATCACTTCATATATATAACTCTATGGGGGAATTCACAGATCTTGCAATGTTTTCATCTTAAAGCATAAACAAGTTGACTCAGTTTCTAAGTTTAGCATTCTTGGGGAATTCCCATTTCCCTTATTGTGCAATCTTAACAGGTGCATCTTGCATAAACAACTCTAGGTCTAGGGAATCCCCTTTTTCTCTCTTTTATAGTAAACAAAGTACTTTTCCCGTGAGAAATCTTTTCTCAAATAAAATTGAGAAAATAATATTTTAATCAAAATTTTGAGGGTAATATAACACTCTTCATGCATCGAGAAATTCCTCACACCATTCAGCTCCTTAGTGGTACAGGGCAAAAGAGGCCTTTAGACTTCCACAAGATAGTGTTTCCCAGGTTTCTTGCTCGGGAATGGCAAGTAGGTGAGTATGTTTCAACAAGGAAATCGGCGCACTGTGTGCCTAGCTCCTGACAAAGTCTGCTATATCGTCAAAGTTGTGAATGGTAAGATGACAAGACAAGGACCATTGTTTATCATATCTGCACGAGAAAACGATAGTTAAGTATTACAGGTTTCACACCTCTAGATATACTGCCTATACTCTCATGTACAAAAACACCATCAAGAAACTCACATTTCTTCGCTATCATGCGACTGGTACCTTAAATGTAAGGTTTTCTCAGAAGATCTTGGTATTGTTAGCCTGCTAAGCCTGGAAATTGCAAATTGACCAGCTTCCTGGTGAGAAATCGGCACACTGCGAAATCACCGCCAAGCACGGAATAATTGCATAGAAGCACAAGCCATTTTTGCCTGCATACGCATTCGGCCTGAACAATCTGAATAAAATGATTAACAATAATCTTATTTACATATGCTCCTTTATGCAGAACCCTAACAATGATATATACTGTCTGTCCAATTAGAGAACTGTTTTTATTAATTATTTCAATAAATACGCGAAAAGAAAGTTCTTGGGTATCTTTGGACCTAACCATGCTAACTGTGCATTTCACCCTCGTTTTGAAAATAAGCGAATAAAGGTTTGGTGCCATTATTAATTACGTTTTGTGGATGGTTCCATAGTTGTCGTCAGAGGACATTATTTAAAAACAATATTGTCCGTACATTAATACACGCGCAAACACCCGGAATCAGAGCAAGGTCCACGAATCAATTAACATACTTTCGAAGCGCCTCTTATTTGTGAATGGGTTTGCCCTCAAAGAGTTAAAAGTCAATATTCACCTGGATCTGGTTTTAATGCAACTTTATTTATTGTAACATTTGTATTTTCATATTATTAAGTAGAGTTCCTGGTGAATGTTCGTACATCCACGCTACTGTAACCCCACGCTATGCGTTTAGCAGTGTCCTCATCTCAATCTCCATTATTGTTAATCAAGCATAACTATATATATTTTTATGCCAAGGTTAATCAAGGCATTAGCAGCAGTAACCTAATTAGTAACGCTGACGGATTGGAGCTAAGATAGCGATTAACCCACCTTTTGAAGCTCTGCAAGTCGTGATTTGATGGTACATGAACAGAAGCCTGCCGAGAATGCGAAAAATGATCTTCTGTGGGAGGCCAGTTTGGACCTTTGGATTTTCCAAGCAAGGTCGTGAGACCTGACTGAGCGCCTAAGGTGGCAGCTCATATGATTGTAAATTGGATGTTGAGACGAAATAAATTTGATTGATGATTTGTCATTTGGCAGTAGAAATCGGTGTAAATTGAATAAAAATCCAAATAATTCTTTTTTTCAAGTTGAAACTTAATGATCTTGTTAAGTCCGATGATGAATAGCAACTTTTCTTTATGACTTTTTCGGAAACATATATTTTTGGAAATAATTAATAAAAAACCGGACATCTAAGTTAATTGAACAGACAGTAGCTGAAAATTGCAATCTTTTCGGGCAAATCCGAACCTTTATTTTTTTTTGGGGGGGGGGTCAACTTACAGAGGCCCAAAGTGTCACTTACACAGCAAGATTCCTACTCACGGTGTAACCCAGAGCTTAGGCTACTCCATGTGTACTCTAAGCTCTACTCGAAGGGTACCCCCATGATACATTATTGATGCAGTGCCAACAACTAAGTACTTGCGAAGTACACAAGCCACTGGGTGAATAGCAGCTATGTTTACTTAGCAGTACCCATCCTATAGTATACTCTACAGTTGCCTGCTAGGTGACTGACAGGTACCCATGTAAGCCACCAGTAGCGGAGTACCCCTGCAGCTACTCCACGGGAGTACCTTCACAGGTACTCCCCTAACAGCTGCCTAGTAGGCAGCACTTTGGACCATAGAGGGCGCCAAACATTATATTGTTGTTTACGACTTTCTGATCATTTTCAAGCTTAGTAACATCTATATTTGAGTTGAGCATCACCACAAACCCCTATACATGTCATTTTGTGTAAAAAGATATAACAAAATGTGACCAAAATGTTAAGTAATGGATAAAATTACTACAACAATCACACAGAGCTCAAAGCTCATTTGCATGGGAGTACCCATGCAGGTACTCTCGCATGGGTGACTAGTAGTTAGGCTACTGCGTGTGTACCTAGGTGGATGATTACCCCCACTTTTGCGGCCGGCGATGTGGTACCCATGCAGGTGGGTACTCCATGGCTACTTAACAGCTACTTCACAGGTACTTCCATGAAGAAATTGGTTGTGTATTTTAACAATTCAATTAGAGGTGTGAAATCTACGAATTGCTCAGATTTTGCGGCCACTGCTGGGTTTGATATCCTAGAAGACTTTCTCTGCTACATGTATGGACAATCTTGCATGATGTGAATGCTACGTCATTTTCAGCACATTATATGCACCCAGGGATATGAGTGAAACCCTATGTTGTTTATACACCGTGAAAAAAGTTTTGCCCTCTAAAGAGAGCTCTTAATGGTTGAATGAAACCAGAATGTCTTAGACACCTTTCAGAACCATTTTGCCTTTGTAGAACCATTAATGGTTTTTCAAAGGGTTGTTTTCTTGGAGTTCAAGAGAAAGGTACTTTATAGAACTTTTTTTCAAAATTTTAATGGTTCTTGAATGAAACCAGAATGTCTTCAGAGAGGTACTTCATAGAGCTTTCGTCAACATTTTTGAACCATTTGTAGACCCGTTTAGTTCCTATAGACCCCCCAAAAGGTTCTGGTGGGTGCCCGAAGCACCATTTTTTTCAATTTAAGAACCCTTATTCATTAATCCACCTGATTGACAGAGTTACAACATTTTCTCATATATCGGATCAAATATTGTTGTCAGAGGCAACAGCCGTAAAAGTAGCAAAATTGGTAAATACGGAAATTGAGTTGGTCAAATGAAAATACCATTACGCAAAAAACCATAAAGGGAAACACTTTCTTCTCAAGTAAAAGTAAGTAAAGGGGACGGACCTGTATACAGGAACGGATGCCCATCTCTCTTTCGAAGCGATTGGGCCGACTCCACCATATGAATGTTGCTGTAGGGGGCTTCACACACCTCCTCTACAGCGAGTCTGTTTTACCTTCCCGACAATTGAAAAATGCGGTACCCATCGGGCCCCATGGCGGACTCCTCTGTATTATGTTGCTGTGGGGGGTTCGCCAGCGAGTCTGTTCAATTGAATAATGCTGGTACACCCCATTTATACAACCTGGGTGGAGAGGAGTAAATAAGGTAAAGAAGTGCCTTACTCAAGGGCACACACGTTGGCCGCAGGGGTACTATCGAACCCACGACCGTTGGATTGCGGGGCGAGCGATCAAACCACTGGACCACCGTGCTTCTTCTCATGGTGTACTGTAGAATTTTATATAGAGTAACATTTTGGGGAAAATAGGAAGGAAAATATTGATACTTCAGGACAATTTTTCATTATTTCTGCCACTAATGTAAAAAAAATAGCAAAAACCTTGAAAAATCCACTCACTTTTTGGCTTATAACTAGCTACCGCCTTCATTTAAAGAGACCTGCTGGCACAAATAGTGAAAATAGTGGCGCCCCATAGATTTTTCAAAATCGATACTTTTGCATGGTTGTAATGCTTTTTTACAAGCCTCATCCGATATTAATACCAAATCAGCTTCCTTATGGGTAAACAGAACGATTATAATTAACGGTCGCCGGCGACGTTAAATTCAGCCGACGACGAAATGAGTTTAACACCAAACCCGCACACCGTCCTGCTGTTTCCCACGCTATGCACACTGTTTGATCGGTGCTATAGCCTTTGTGGGTTTAATATCATTGAGTTACGAGTCAAAAATATTCATGTAATTATATATATACAACATTTGTTGATTAAAGTTATGGAAAACTTAAATTTGCCTACAAATTACCTGGATGTCCTTATCCTCATATCAATGTCCCTATCTGTTTTGGTGGTATGTTTATTTTTTATGGTGGTAAAAATATATCTTCTGTTCTTCCAATGCATAGAACTATCTTTGAGAGCATATTGAAGAAATTTCTATTTTGTGAAATGTGCCAATGCCGCTAATAGCGTCATTTGATATCATCGAAAAAGATAATTTTATTTTCTTCAAATGAATCCAATTGGTTTATGTTTATTCTTTATATGTTATCGGTAGTGCTAAGAATCGCTAAGAATAGCTATATTGTTGAAGAACGTGCAATTTAGTGTCATTGACCTCTGATTTCACGCTCCACCGCTCGCGACTCTTAAGACCTTGCTTTTTTTCAGATGGCCCAAGGGACGGTCTATACAAATATCATAACAAGACACCTGGTAAAAAATCAGATTAAATTGTTGGTATTCCCGGTCTAAAACGAAAACCCAGCCTATCTCTTTGCATTGGGCAGGCTTTTGATATTGTGGTGTCCCCGTTTATCAGGGGCCCAATTTTTAGGGTCCCCGTTTGTGTAAAATGGAGACCCAAAACAACGGGGACCTCTGATATTCCTCTCTCTCTCTCAGTAAAATATCTACTTTAAAGGTGCAAGAGAGTATTCGCATATCAGGTGTCCCTAAAAAATTAGAAATACTGTTGCCCTTATGTAAAGCTTGCCCTACAAAAATCTCCATCGAAGGATAAGGTGAGAAATGTTTCTTCCTTTGCTTCAAATTGCGAAATTTCTAATTTCGGATAGTAGCAAATACGAAATCAGGCCTATGTTTTGATATTGAATATAAGAAATCAAAATCCCCTGTTTTCTCTCTTTTTAAATATTTCTGTAGCCAATACCAAGTAAGACTCTATTGAGCGTCTAATCTACATGAAATTACTATTATGAACACAATATTTAGAGAGTGTCTCAAAATCTCTCGTTTGCACCTTTAAAGTGATTTAAAATAACGTGATTGACGCTTGACTAAAATATAAAAAAATGCAGCAAGTAAACTTGCGTCATCACCCAGGCAAGATGGCTGTAATGTTCTTCACCTTTCACATACACATACAGTACAATTACAGCTACAGTTGTAGGTCACTGTTAAACAATGGTAGAGGAACCTTTGACCGGGAGACAATAACAAAGATGGCTAGACTAATTAATGAATCAATTAAAGTAAACTTGCGTAAAGTTATCCTTGTAATCTGCGTTTATGTTATTCTAGCCACGATTTTAATAAATGGCAAGTCTGAATGAACTCCGATGACCTTTGACCTTGTCCATGACCTTTGACATCAGCAACCACAGGAGGAACCCTCTATTGCAACCTTAACCCAAAGCTGGTGTACTCGGAACTTAACAGATTCCTCGTGTGTAAACATAAGGCTAAAGTTTCTGGGTAATACGCAAAACAGCACCATTACAATAACCAATGCTTAACTGCAGTCTTTGATGTCACATTGTTTCAAGAGACCTTAAGTTGTTGGCAGATGTGATTATGGCGCGCCGATTTTTCAATTTCTTTGACATTCAGAACTTTCCTGACTTTCCTCTCTTTCAAGCTTCTTACGATATTTCTTATGTATTTTATTTGTTTTCTCAGTATACTGCATTTTAAACGGTTCACTTTAAAAAACAACCTATATTAATTTAGAGTTTTGGATCTTCAATTTTCACATTATTTGTTAATTCATATGCTTACTCCTTAAAATGTCAAAAATTGAGAATTTCACTCTCAAAAAGAGTGGAAATGCTTGTAAACCACTCCAAGATGAGTGGGTTTTATACTTTAAAGAGCAATTTTTACTGATTGAATTTCCACTTATTTTCGGAGGGGTTATATGAAGGACAACACCTTTTAGGAGTTACCCGAAGGACAACCTGAAAATGAGGGGAAATCTACTCTTTTGGAGTGGATTTTCTCTTTTGAGTGGAAATCAACCCTTGTTTAAGGACAACCCACTAATTTTGTAGTGTTTATAGAATTTCACTCTTTTAAATTAAGGAGCCCGTATGTTTTCACTCATTACATTTTAGAGAGTATTTTCAATTCATAATAAAAATAAAAAATAATGCTTAGTATTAAAAATATAAACACTGTTCTAGACTAAAGCCGATAGCTCCAAAGTGAATTTTAACGATATATCCTGGACCCCACAAGATTGCTAAAAACGATTATCCTACAGATGGGATAAAAGCAATTAAAATTATAAATTGGGCTATGCAATGAACTAAAATATCCGCATTATCCCTTTAGAACCTATTTAGGTGTCATTAGTCAAAACTGCACAAAAAATTTATCCTTGCCACCTGTGAAGCAAGCAATGACCCCATGAAAAACAAGGATTGCTTGTAATATAGAAGCGCTCTAAGGATAAAAATAAGTACATGAATTTTAACAAATAACTGTGAAAATTAAAGTGACAGGAGGAGATTATTTTGAGGATACAAATTTCTCCCAAATTGCACTTGATCGGCTGTAGACCGTTTCGAAGGTTTATTGGACAAACAAGCATGAAAGAAACCGCAAAATCTTGTTTTGAACTTGCCTGTTATCGCAATCATCCTCGTCGTGCACGACAGAAATTACTAAATTATCATCTTATAACATAAAGACAGCGTATTCGGCTGATTCACTTCAGGTGTGATCTAATACATTGGTAAGCATTCCAAATATGCAAAACACCTGGGTTCAAAAAAAATTGAGGGCGCTTCTCTCTGGAAATATCCTCATGTCCCTCTAAAGACTAACATCTAAATTACTTTTTGAGATATAAATTGTTAAAGTGGAAAACATTAATAGCAGCCTGAGAAAACAATAAAATACATAGTATCGTAAGAAATTTCAATTCATGAAGTTACATTTTCAACCTTAACTTTTGGTTTTTCAAATAAAAAGCAATAGAAAGGTGATTTTATTCTCAATTTCATTTTTTTTTTTTTGGCCTTCCAAAGGTGTAATTCCACCTTAAGTGAAATAGTAAACCGTTTTACCTTTTCCATCTGATAGCTGAAGGATAGACAGACCAATTTACATAAATACTGCACTGCTAAAATAAGTATTGATAATGCTGTTGTGATGATAAACAGCTTCACACAAGACACACAGTAGCCATTTACACAGGGCCTGATACTCATACAATGTTAAACTCGTCACTTATGATAAGAATTACAACAATATATCCCAATTACCAAAAAGAGTCTGGTTTTCATTTGTGGTGTAATGACGTGTCGAAGTTGTAGACGTCTAATGCATAGTGAAGCATTCCTGTTCTTGCGAATCGGGGAAATTTATTCTATTTATATTTGTCATCATTTTCATCATTTAGCTTAGCCCATATTTTCCAGGTATTCCCGGGGATATTGCAATAATCACACAATTACTGGTTCCTAAACAAAGTATAAGCGATACTAAGAGAGTGGAATAGTTCATTGGTAGAACACCGACGCTGTCACTTTCGGAGCCTACTTTTATCCGTTTTAAGATAAGTACTCCTGGTATATCTCTCTCTGTAAAGGACACTTAGTAGGGAAAATTCACCTTATGCAGTATCTCTCTGTTTAAATTAGTGTATTCTGAGGTATGTGGACTTTGGACCAGACCTTGGCGGGTTTAACCTGGTTTTGTGAGCGCTCAACCATCCCATTCGGTGACAGAGGACTGAAAGAATAGGGGTCTTTGGGTGAGAGATAGCCAAATTGTCCCAAAATAGGGGTTTTCCGAGTGCCAAATTTGCAAAAATTTCCAAAAAATTGGGTGAGATTTTTGCAAAATTTTCTAAAAATTTGGGTCTTTGGGTGAAAACTTTGAAAATTTTCCCTAAAATAGGGGTCTTTGGGTGACAGTGGTAACATTTTAAAAAAAATATGGCGTCTTTGGGTCACAACGATGCTGAAAAGGGGGGTCTTAACAGCCTTACATACGGGTCACTTCCAAGGTGGGAGTGCCGCCCCCCCCCCCATCTTTCAAGGCATTTTTGATGTATTGCAGAAAATTCTGCTTCCTACTCCTATTGGAAAGTAGTATGTAGACCATCCTCTATTTTCACCATGTTCACAGTCAGCCACTAGATATTGGTATTTGCACTTCTTTCTAGCACATGCATTAGAGGAGAACATATTGTTTTGGTAGAGAAGATGGTGATATCTGGTCTCTTACTGTCTCGGTGATTTCTGGAGGGTTGTGTTCCTCATCCATCAGGGATTCCCAGTCATTGGCCTTCTTCAGAATGTTGGTTGGCTCTGTGTTTGGCATTAGTAAGACTGGATTTCCATAGGTTGTACCATCAGCTATTGTAGAGATGGAATTCAGACTCTCAGGTGTGCTTATTTTTTTCTGATTTGCTTCTACGGCGTACGGTGCCAGACCTCTGGAGATTGCTTTCAGTGTTTGGTCTGGCGACAGGTCTTCCGCCTTGTGATGAGTAGATACAACCGTTTGAGAGTGGAACAGTGTGCATTGACGATGATGACATAAGTGATCATGAATTGCGTTTTTGTTTGCTTCGTATCAACAAGCATGGTAGCTTTGTGGTGGGTTGTAGGATTTTGTTCGCCTAAGTGTTTGTACTGATCAGGGGGCGGTGTGTATCATGATACGGCGGCTCCCTGGCCCGGCTATGATGCTGGGGAGATTGGGGAACAGTCAGGGTTTACACCCTACTCTTATTCGACACTGAATGCGATGTACAGTTGTGACTCTATACATGGGACCGACGGCCCCCTTAAAGTCCCATCCGAAGGACGGGATGCTTTCATGAGCCATTTGCCCAATTCCAAGTGTGAAACCATGGAGGAGGAGCGGTATTCTGTATTTATCAATAGCTGGTATACAGAGCAATCCAGAATTGATAGTACCCGAAGAAATCCCCAAGCAGTGCCACGACCCCCCGGGATTCGAACCGGAAATTTTGTGGTAAATTTGCGCCAGAGGCAAGCACCCTAACCGCTAGGCCCGCTCTCCCAACGAATGCGTTGATGTGAAAGACAAGCACCTCTGGCCTCCAGACATACAGAGTTTCTTCCCGGAGGTGTCGACATGCATGAAAAACTCCCAAATCAACCACTGCCTTTGTTTCGCACATCCGTGTAAAAGGTAGCCTAAATGTCTTCCTCACTACATCTTTACTAGTCCGGTGAGGGCATTTGTTATATAGGCTCTATTTTCGTGCTTAAAAAATAGTAATTTGATTCTCAAATTTGAGAGAAAAGATTTCCAGGGAAAGGAAAAGTACTTTGTGATGATAAAAAGAGAGCAGGGGATTCCCAAGTGCTATATTGAGCTCAAACATGTGATTTACAATAGATAGATTGCACAATAGGGGATAAGTGGGGAATTCCCCAAGATTTGCTAAACTTAGAAAACTGAGTCAACTTGTTATGATTTTAAGAAAAACATATTGAAAATAATCTGGGGATTCCCCCATGAGTTATGAAATGTGAAATGATGCAATTCAGATATGTAATTGTTGTGAATCTGATTGAGAGTGCTAGTTATGTTTATGCACGATGATAATGTAATGATTATTGTTAGAAAGGGGAATCTAGCTGTGATAAATACTGTAACTGGAAGGACTCTCGGCCAGCAGTAGTAACCAGGAAAGCCATACAGTATAGTTATAGCTAGTTTAACTACAATAATGGTTTTAGATTTGTTCTTGCATAGTGCCATGATTTATAAGACCGCTGTCTGTTGTCGTCTTTTAAGCCAGAAGAGCTTCAGTTTTGGGACAGCAAAAAGGGATTCCAGTTGAGGTCCTATATGAGGGACATTAGCGAAAGACTGATGGTGGTAGAGGTAGAAGACCGGGATTGATATTGCAGAATTATAGTGGTCGCTCGACGGGAAAAACACGTCGTCTTGATACATGCTGGACAAAATTACCTCCAAGACTCAGAAGATTCGCATGGAATATACCATGGGTTATGTATGTGAACTTATGCGCTGTCATTTGGGAGAACATATCATTGTTGAACTGCCAAACGCTTTCAACACGGGACACTAGTGACTCATAAGTATCCTATCTTAACTAATATGAACCAAACCGATTAAAACTCTTAAAGCTGTTTTATTATATTCAATTGTGCACAGGCTTCATTTTTTATTTGTGTTTGTAAGGTATTCTGACATTTGATGTCCACGAGGACCAATATCACCCCATTTCCTGTTTGACGACTCAGTCCTCTGATCAGCTTTTGGTTCATTTTGTAACAGGTAAGAGATATGGTCCGGCAGGAAAACCATAGTCCAGGATCCAACGAATAAATTAAAGAGGTGGTGAAA
>JAMKCH010027312.1:0-127274 GCA_023653785.1 Ophioderma brevispina | reverse complement strand
GCGTTTAATTGATGTTTGCAAAATATGTTTGTAAGGACTGTAAAAATAATTTTAAAAAGCTACGGTCCTTGATCTTTTAGCTTCAAGTCAACTTCAGTCACTTAGAATCACTCTACAGTTTGTTTGAATATTTACTGGATTGAGTTTCCTAATACATTCCAATTCGTAATCATTTGACCCCCCCCCAATTATTGTGCACAGTTAATACGCTGACTTAAAAAATCGCTGTAAATTATTAATAAACGAAAGAAAGAAAAAAAAAACAACCAAAACATTGCAAAATGGGCATACAACATGCTGTCCAAACCCTTAAGTTTGTGGTTATAGGAAGGAATTGGAAAAGGAATTGGGTGTTAAGAACTCATTTAATTTCACATGATAGGTCACAGTTGGATTTGCTATGGAGACTGTCAATGATACCATTACATGATTGCTTCCTTGGTAAAATGGTGTGAGGCTTGTGTCGTACCTGTAATATTTATTGCTCGTATAAATTGCCATAATTTTTATCTCGCAACCATTAATTTCATATGTCGGATAGTGTTGGATAAAAAAAAAATGATGGCTCCCATTTGATGTTTTGTGAGGGGGGGGGGGGGGGGGGGGTTTTTTGGTGACTAGCTTATTGCAGGTAAGGAAAAAGTTCATGTGGTAGATGATGGGCCCAGAAATATAATTTCCTAGAGCCTTGCTAGTAGATGATTGTTTACCAATTTCATGGTTTGTTTGCCCTAATGTTCATAATGGTATCAGTGTGGTGCTGGGGGACTCAACTTTTTTCAGGTAGGGTGTATGGCTGCAATTTTGCAACTTTCAGGGTTTGGGAACTGATTTTATCTACAAATACCGTAGGGTCATAGGAAAAACTGAATTTTGAGAAATTTGCAGGCTTAATTCAGTTCCAAATTTAACTTCTGAGGCAAGGATTAACAAAAAGGATCTTAAGAACTAAAATTATGCTCATGTGGGGGTATTACCAGATCCCAATATATCTAATTGACAAAAAATTTTATATGGGTAGTGGAGGATGCAAGTAATACCCATGAACTGTGGCATCATTATTGGTACATATAATGAGCTCATTGCTATTGCTCTGAATGGCTCAGTACTGACGAAAAGGTGACTCTACCAGATCACAATGTCCAAAGTTGATGAAACTTTGGTGGGTGTAGTAGATGCCAAGTTAATAACATGCACTGTGTCAAAAATAGTTTGCATATCAATGAGCTCATTTGCATATTTTCTAATAACTAAAATGAATGACAAGATTTTGTTTACATTCGTTTTCGTCAGTATGGGGGCGTGTGTCTCCCTGCTGAATATCCTAGAGGCCCACAGCTGTTGTGAAGGCACTGGCTACAAACAGGAGCTCAAGTAGATGACAAGGACCAAGGTAAATGTTGGGCAATATTATGCAAATTTGAAACAAATTATGCAAGTGTCACCCCACGATAAATTGCATAACGCAGTAGAGACGCACTATGGCTTGTTATTTTACGTAGCCCACTTTGACGGCATTTATTGCTGTTGTGGACCAATTGTGCACAGATTTCGACCAAATTTTTAGAACATGTGCCGTATTCACATATCTTTCAGTGAATTTTGTGCTATTGGATCAACTTAAAATTCAAACTTACATACAAACAATAACATTCTGCAAATAAAAATGAAATAATAGTGTTTCAAAGAGGTGAATGTCTTAAAGATAAAGAAGTTTGGATGTTACATCCAATAATGTTTGGCATAAATTTTTTTGGCAGGAGAATGTGACACACTGAAGGCATTATAGATTAATGCAGGAATGGTTTTGTTAATGTTAAAACAGGTGTATGTCAGCTAACAGAAAGTGGCTTTAACTCATGGTATGAGCCGTGGCAGTGAGGTTATCAATCGGGTGTAGAGCCTTAAAGGTAGATAAAATTAATGAGATTTTTGTGTCTAATTAGCAAACGAAACATTTAAAAACATTGAGGTGTAGTATTATATCAGCAAGACATCATTCATAATAGTGAAGTAGATAAGTCATTAATTTTCACATATCACGCACTTTGGACAAAAGCATGACACTTGGCACCAAACCTTCCTTGGGGTTGGAAAAAACAAATTCCAGATGGTTGCCCAAAAATTTGACCACATTACGTCCATGATGAAACTTATGTGTGAAATGGCCAACTTTTGTCCTAAATGGACATTCTGATACTTTTTATATTTAATATCAATTTTGATCAAGCAATGATCATTCACAATTAAGACCTGGTTGTCTGGTCTCACCCTTTTACAGGACACCTACACAGCTCTTCATCTAGCTGTAGAACACTGTAAGCCATTGGTTGTTCAGACACTGTTAGGGCATGGGGCACAGTACAACTCAAAGGAGGAAAGGTAAGCAATTTACAAGGTCCCTGGTTCAAATCTCAGAGCTGTGTAGGACAACTATTCAGTTCTTTACCGATCAGTAGAGCACTGTAGGCCTAGTTAACAGGAGAACCTATTAGGGCATGGGGCACAGGTACAACTCAAGGGAGGAAAGGTAAGCAATAAAAGGGCCCTGGTTCAAGATGTAAATGACAGTGGTTTGATAAACATAGGGTAGATACCCCTGACTATCCCAGCTACCCTTATTTTGAGGGATACCACTAGTAACTGATGTAGTCATTTGGCTCCCCTTAAAGGAAATAGTCAAGATTTTTGTCAAGCTCAGGTTGACTTACATTCATAAAATATATGTATACATCACGAATTCCCAAAAAAAATAATACAATTTGATTGTAAAATTAACAAAATAGGGCATTTTAATTTTTTGTGTTTGACATACGAGGAAAACGGGCGGATTTTTCGCCAATCAAAAGCGCCAAATTTGACTCTCCTCGTGACGTCAAAGTGATGACCAAAACATCGTGTTGATCCGAATTGTTATTGCTGAACCTGTAATATTGATGGATTATGAACGTAAAATAAAATTAGAAAAAAAGTTACAGAAGACATATTTTGTTCATTCGTTGTGTTTTAATTATTATTAAGTGGCAAACACTGCGATATGATACCATTTGCCTGCGATTGTGGATTGTCGGATATCGTTCGAGTAAGCTAGTGGGCGGAAAATTAAAAGGGCAAAATACTCAACAAATATGGACAGTTTCAACTTATTTGATTTATATGTAATCTATGTTACTTAAGCTTCCATCCAACCAAATTTTCCAAAATTCAGAATCAGACATATTCCTTAAGGACTGTTCCTCTAAATGAGATAAATTAAAACAAAAAACAAATCTTGTGTAGATTTTGTTTTACCATCTCTTCTCTTTCAGAGAGGACGATGTTGTGGTTAATCGAATTTGGAACAGTTGATAAATTCTTTTAGTCAATAAGACTGGTAAAATTGCTCAAAACAAACATTAGATGAGTATGTTTTATTGAATATCACAGTAGGCTTTTTATACACCCAGACTTATAGACTTGTGTCGTACTCAATCAAATCTAAGTGTTGATTTCTTAATTGATTAATTGACATGTTGCTAATAACTGGCATTAAACTTTTGGTATTCATCGTCAGAATCAAGAAAAACAGCTCTCACATTGCAAGCTAGAATCAAGATGGTGAGAAGTAGCAGAGATGTTACTGAAGAGTGGGCTGAGCAATGTACCATGAGTGTGAGTCAAATATATGTGCTGGATGTCCTTATAGTTTCAATTTCAGTTTACTATTAAACACCATTAAAGAGTAGTATTCAAATTGGTTATTACACTGATAATCAGAGTGCAAAAATTCAATTGAAATGTTATGCAGAGGTTTGATAAAAGTTTTAATTTCAGGAGCTGGAAATGATTAATTATCATTAATTGTCAGAAAAGGTTGACAAAGTTGTGACCTAATTGCAACTTTTATTTTGACGAGGCAATTTCTTGGCAATGCCAAAAAAATTCAGTTGCAGGCAAAATGTCGTGCTTGTAGGGACAAGGGTGAAAAAGGCTAACTTAGCAGACTATAAGGTCTTTTCCTTCAGATTTTTCACTTTTTTGCCCGAGGGACCACTCTAACTAAGGTAAAATTACAAAAGCTGGCAAAAATAGTAGGTAAGTACAAGTTTATATTAAACTCTATTTGGGTGACAGGGACTTGATAAAATAAGTTTGTATTTTCTCATTTGTTTTGTTAGAATGGTGAGACAGCAATCATATAAGCATCAAGACATGGCAGATTTGAAGATGACAAGATGCTGAGAGAAGGAGCAGAACCAGTGTTGCTTATCAAGGTAACTCTTGGTTGTATCTTTAAGCCAAAGTAGTTGTAAGATGCAAATAAACTTGGTATACTGTGATGGACATTAATAAGAAAATAGTTGTTTTTGACTTAATAAATTGGTACAAATTGGCAAGTTCTAAAGATAAAGAACCACTTTTTCATTAAAAATTAATTTTATTCAGAATCACCTGTTTGATTGGAAGAAATGGCTGACTGTCTTAAGTACAGTTTGGGGTACCACAGGGATCATTCCTTGGTCATTGTTTAGTTTATGTTAATTTATGTATTTCAGATGGAGAGAAACCCACTCATATTGCAATAAGACACTGTCATTTCATATTGTCAAGGAGCTATAAATTTTCTACACAATGAGATGTCCATGATGGATGCCGTACTTGCGGTCAATGCTCAGAGCATAGTAAGTTAAACCATCTTTACTTTCTATCGTCTCCCATGGTATGCCTATCCTTAAAATATGTCTTTAGTTCATTTCTTTGCAGAAGTATATCACGATCTCAAAACCGTTTTTTGTTTTCTACTGATAGGGGTCGATTTTGTTTCAGGGAGATTTTAATCAATACAAATATCTTATTTCCCTGTTATTAGCGAAGGCGAGGCTCCTCTTCACTATGCGGCAGAGCTCACCAAGGACATGATACACTACCCCAATGAGGACATTGAGATTATCAAACCATGGTCAAGTATGATTCTGATATTAACATTGTTACCAAACTCGTACGAATGCTTGAATCATCTATGTTTACACATTAGTTTCACCATAGCTATGTAGCTAGTTTCAAGATAGCCAAAACAGCCTTTATAGACTTTGCAAATGACAATTCTGAACGTTTGAGCAAAATAAACCCAAATTGGGGAAAATACATGTACGCGAGCGTCCTGGTAATATGCTCGCATACATTCACAGCCCTTGCCAGTAACAAAGATATGCAAAGGCGAATTGAAGACGAATGTGCTGCACGCAACAAGTGTATGAGGTACAGTTAGGACACTATCGAGGTCATCATGTTTGGGAAACTTGTTTGAAAAGGTCTACATTAAAATGTGGTTATTGCGTATTGTCTGGGAAAAATTTAATAATCCTTAAAATATTTTGAGATACTTCACCATAATTTCATTCAGGTACATATATGATTTATGATCATTCTGTTAGAAAACATAACTAAAATAATGTGGTAACATAACCCTATCATGCACAAAAACTCACTAAAACGCACTGAACTGAGGCTAGAAAATGCAGTAAGTCCAAAAGATGTGACAACGTATTCGTACGAAGAAACATTATGGCCACGAAACGCGGCTGGGCCAGCGACACCTTGGCTTGCGTCATGGTCATGGGACTGGGCGCCGGAGGCCACTGTTCGAATCCCACACAAGATTTCCAATCTTCTCTACCTTCTATCCTACCCCGACCCCATTCCTCCCCAGGAGATACAGTGAAAGTGGTTGTGGGTTAATCAATGTTTGAAAGTTAAAAAAAAAAACAACAAAGTCTAAACCCATCTACTTACTGAGATTTCTTTTTAATCCTCAAAGACCCAAGAGACACCCCTTCACTACTGTGCCAGAGCTGGCAATGCAGATATCCTGATGCAGATGGTAAAACATTTAGACCCAACAGAACACAACTGGCGTTAATAGACAGAGCAGTAAACCATTGTCTGCCATTTGTTTGTATTTTGTTGGATAAAGATATCCGTATGCAAAGTATTTTGTAGATATCTACCTTTCTGTGGAGGATTGCCATTTTAAAAATGTGGACAGACAAAGTATTTTAGTTTATTCCCATTTGTGCTGACCATAATCCTGTATAGAAGATGTTATTAACTTAAAACATGTGGTGCCATTTGGATCGCGCTCGCTCATAAGCTAAGGTTGTGGGTTTGAGCCCTGCTGTCGCCAATGTATGTTGTGCCAATTGGGAAAGCACTTTACCTCGCTTGCCTTTCCACCCAGGAGTGTAAATGTGTACCGGCATCTACTCGCTGTGAGGGAGAGTGTCGAAAACCCCCAAGCAACATTATCTGGATGACGTCTGGCCCAAACGCCAGAGACAGAGATGGGCACTCCGCTGTGGGCCGCACATTTGCATTGGATTAACTGACACGTAGCTAATTTAACTCTAGCTTGCGGACACCCAATATCGTGACCCCAAATATCATCTTCTAACCTACTCATTTTGCCATTAAGGCGACAAAAAAAACCCAAAAATGTTTACGCCGTGATGACCAGATTTTGCATTTTGGAAGATTTTATTTAGTTTTGCCAAAATCAGTAAAATCAGCCGTTTTTGATAAAAATTTATAAATTTTGGCTAAATTTTATAAGGAAATGTTGTAAAAAATTATTCACTTTTTCTCAGATTTTTTCAGATTTGGGGTTATTTGAGGCCACGAACGGACTGACCCTATGAAAGGTCCGCTGCCCGTAAAGAAGGAGTTTTTTTTTTATGTTTTTTAATTTTTGAGTTTTTTAACATTTTTAATAAGTCAATGAATACACTAAATAAATTCTGTGGTGGACGTCGTAATGATCACTTGCTGAAGTAAGGTGTTTAAACGACATCAATGTGGTTCTCGCCTCACAGGCATGAGTTGGATGATATTTTTCTTCAGATGGTTGGTCTCCCTTATGGTTGCCAGTGAACAAGGGCCACGTAGAGATTGTCAAGATCCTGCTGCAACACAATGCCAGAGTGGATGTCTTTGACGAGGTGAGTAGTTGGAATTCAGGCTCACAGAGCCAGGGACTAAATCACTAAGCTTTTGAGTGTAATATGGTGCAGATCTCTTAAAGGTGCAACGAGAGATTTCAAATAACAGGTATCCCAAAATGTAAAAATTTTGATTTTTGCACTGTATAAAGCGTTCTATAAAAATATCCCCATCTGAATGATTACGCTCAGAACTGGTTTTTTCTTTGGTACAAAAATTGTGAAATGTCTAATTTCGTCTAGGAGCAATTACGAATTCAGCCTATGTTTTCTATTGAAATATAAGCATATCCAAATCACCTTTTATTTTCAGTTCTTTCTGTGCCAAATAAAAGGTAGGGATCTATTGCGTGTGTCCCTATCTATATGAATCATTACGTATTGCAGAAAATATGGATGCTTGAAATCTCTCGTTGCACCTTTAATGAAATATACAGGTAATTTTTTTAAAATAATTTATAAACTGATGAGACGTTTCCTCAACACTGCACTTGATGTCCATATCTTAGTGACATTATGATTAGACTACTGCATCAGTTTTTGGATTGGTGTAATGAATACTCTACCAAACGTTGGCAAAATATCCAAGGTGCTGCTGCACACCTTTATCACTCTCAGCGCAAATTATGACCAAATCACTGCCGATCAGACAACGTAAAAACCTGAAAATCCCCTTTTGTTTCTGGTCTTCAATCAGTAACATCGAAAATCTGGAATACAAATTGGCCATGCTAGGGTTCAAACTGGTTAACGATGGCTTCAGCTATATCATTCTAACACCCACTTTGTAGAGCAAGACCCCAACAACACTAACCTTTGTCAGGAAGGAGCTCTTTCCTGATATTCCCCACGAGTGTGGAACAGCTTCCAGAATGCAAATTGTTGAATCAGTGAACTGTTTCAATAAAACTGTTAAACATTACCTTTTTGAACTTGCAACAACCATAATTGTTCTTTTACGTGCCTTAGTGCACATTTATTTGGCTTGTGCCACATTATAATTGCAGTGATGATTGATTGAGAGTGCTACCCCAGTTACAGGGATATCCTCAACATTTAGATGATTAAAGAAGAAGGAGGGACCACCTATGTACTGAATTAACTGAAAACCTTTAGGACAGGGTTCTCAATAGCGCCCGTGGCCAAATGGCCCGCCAATCATTGATATTTGGCCCTCAACTTGCTAAAAAAATAAGTGTGAAAATATAAGAAATCAGAATGTATTGGCCCCAAGGGGGGAACTTTTAAATCTGCGTGGTATGCTCGGCCCTTCAGCTAAATTAATTGAGAACCCCTGCTTTAGGAGCATGTTCACGTGGCTCACCAAGTATTTTAAAAAAATAAAGGATTACTAGGAAAACTTAGAGCCAGGAGTAAAATTAAACTGATCTTTTATTATATCCCAACAGAACGGTAAAGAAGCTCTTCCACCTTGCAGCCGAAAAAAAAACGGCCACCTGGAAGTGGCTGACATACTGCTGTGGCACAACGCATTCGTCAATGCAAGTCCAAGCTGGGCGGCATCCTCTCATCTCAGTGCGCAAAACGGACACATGAGCTTGTCAAGCCTGCTTATTCAGACGCCACAAGCCCCACGATTGATGCCCTGCTTTGGTGAGTACATAGAGTGATTAACACTAATGTAAGGTAGCAATAGATCATGAAATGTGGAATTGTTGTATTCCTCCTACATGTGAATAATTGATATTTGCTGGTTAATAAGGCATAAGATGCTGTTAATTCACTTTAATGTTGTAACAATACTTGATCATATCAAGTAGCTTGAACGTGCTACTAATAAAATTGGTTCATGTGGGCGATATTTTGTACGAAAAAGGTGGTAAAACTTTCAAAATACGAAGAGCGAACTGTGCAATGGTCATGATCTGGTTTAAATGAATTTTCATGCCCACTGGTTAAAATTAAATCAATCTTGTCTGTAGCAAATTATACAAAAATACACATACAACCCCAGAGGGTGTTGGAACCAAACCATAATGCATTCAATATGCTTGTACTGTACTGTACTTTACTTTCAAAAAAGTTGGATGACAAAACAATTTTATGATCATGATAAAAATTTGTTTAAGTACTAGCACTCTGTGGCTGAATGTAATGGTTAGGGTTGAAGGGTTAAAAATAGGAGTTTTGTGGGATCACATGATCTTATTGAGGTGAAAATTGTCCTAAACTGGTGCAAAAATGGTGAAAATGAAACATCATCATAATAAGGGGTAAAATGTGACCCACGTCTGACCGCAATATTGTACCTACACTTTGTCGAGTTGAGGCCCTCAGGTCATATCCTTGTTACAACAAGTGTAACATTTTGTTGTTTTTTAATTGAAAAATATAAACAAAGTCTGAACACTTTTTAATCGTCTGACAGATATATGTACCTACACTTTTGTAATGAGTTGAGGCATCAGGTCATATCCTTGTTACAACAAGTGTAAATGTTGTTGTTTTTTAATGGAAAAATCTTATAAAAAGTCTGGAACCACTTTTTAATCATGCAAAGATAGCTTCTAGATTTTGGGTCCTGATTTTCAACATCAATTATAAATCTCAAATGTAGAATACTTGAAAATTCAAGTCTCTAATGTAGACACATGATATACTCAATCTGTAATGGTAGATATTTGCATTTCTAATCTATAATCCTTGATACTTTATTTTCTAAATCCCTAACCATTATATTTTAGCTTTGACATAAGATTCTAACCTTTAACCATATAAGCATGAACCACCAACTGGTAATTGACCTTTAACCTTTGGAACTTGCAGGTCAAGAAGACTCCTCTTCACATGCAGCTCAAAATGGCAAGTTAGAGTCTGTGAGACGCTTCTCAGATGAAAGCCGACTCAAATGCTCCTGACCATCGTAAGTCAATCTTTAAAAAGCATGATAAATCTGACTTTGTTCACTCTCAGGAATGTTAATTACCCATTATTTGGGATTAAATGAGCTTTTAATGATATTGTAATCAAATGAGATCTATTTAAATATCTTAAATATATTTAGGAACTATTGCATGGGTGCTGCATGCTGAAAAGTTGTGCATGCTAATGTTGCATGTTCTTTCATTCATTCAAAGTTTATTTTAATATTTTGGTTACTATTCTATAACAATCACTTCGCTTCCAGATGGAAATGGTTGACATTGTAAGTATGCTATGTTAATGCAAGGGCTGGCTTCAAAAGCACCACATGGTGTGGCTGGCTTAAACGGGTTCTTTCTGGTTGAAAACCTGGTTGCTATTGGTTTTTAAACAATGAAACATATTCAACCGCCTTGAACTGTGGGTCAACTGGTGGTTGCAGTTTTGAATCGAACCTTATAATGGTGTTCTGGTGATTAATGTTATGTGACTGTGTAAAATTTTGGAGGAACTTTGCATAAATCAGTGTTCTGATTGGAGGAAAAGTGAATGACTTCATCTAGTTGTGGTTCATTGCCGTGCAAATGACATCACCGTGTCTCTGTTTTAGCATGATTTTCTGTGTATCATTTTGTAGATCTGTAAATTATGTTGATACATTTGTATAAATTTTAGTTAGTTAGTTGGTTAAATCAAAGTTTATTAAATCCGGTTTGGCACCCCCCGGGGGGGGGGGGGGGGGGCAGATCACCTCACACTCGGCAATACTGCTGTGTGTGTGAGGATTTATTGGAGCAAAAGATAATTGACCGGATGCCCTTCCTGACGCCATCCGCTTTTCGGTGGTGTCCTAGCTTTCGGACACCACGCCCACTATGCAAGGCAGCAATATCTGGAGGCCTCATTAGCTCTCGCAGAGCTAACACCCTTGTAGGCAGATTGTCTTTTTCATCTTTTTTCATTTTGTCAATCTAAGGAAAAGCTTTCTTCTGTGATTGTCACTACTTTGGGAGACAAAATTAAAGAGGCATTTTGTGTCCACATCCTTTGGGCCACCCGACTTGGCTAAAAAAAGTTGAGATCTTCTATCATCTAACGATTGGCCTTAAGTTATAGTATGTGTGTCTAATCTAACTCGCAAATTTGATCTACTCTGGAAGAAATTCATAATTTTGTATTTTCTGTCCGTAACAAACAGACATGACAACACGGAGGCC
Organism: Ophioderma brevispina; assembly: GCA_023653785.1. Taxonomy (NCBI): domain Eukaryota; kingdom Metazoa; phylum Echinodermata; class Ophiuroidea; order Amphilepidida; family Ophiodermatidae; genus Ophioderma; species Ophioderma brevispina. The sequence goes on along the minus strand of JAMKCH010027312.1, from coordinate 116,200 downwards.
TATTGGCCTATTATATTCCGAACCATTTTTTCTCATAAACATCTAAACGCAACCGTCCGGATCACGAAATTTTGGAAATAGTCTTTCTTGAGGATTTCTAGTGAACCAAATAAAAGTGAAAGTGGTATGATCACAAAATGCATCACATTTTGTTTAAATGGATTGAAAATTTCATGGTTCCTTGGAGAGGTGATTTGTTTTCCTGAATGTCTAGTACCTTGACTTTTGTAAAATATTGATAAGTTTGCGTGTAATCAAAGTTTTAAAAAAACCACCTGTAAAGAAATAATATTTTATTGCATTGCATTGGTCTTACATTGTGTATGCCTTTTTTTAGTTTTTTCTGTCAAATATTATTAACTGGAGTGTTAGTCTGTATCTTTTTACTTAATTTGACATGTTTAGAATAGATTCATGTTCATTGACTGATTAGACATTCCCAAATCCATTGTTAAAGGCTGATCAGAGATTTCCCGGGGAGGGCGCCCTCAATTTTCGAACAAATTGTGTTTTTTTGCATATACATAATGCTTGTCCATATAATAATCACTGTGTGAAATAACTAAGCTCAAATCGAAGTCCTTCATATAGAAAATCACAACTTTGTTTAAAATTTCCGGATCCGGAAATTTTGTTATACACAGTATCCTATGGCAATGTTGTACTGCACATAATGTGTACTTCATAAAATGAAACATCTGATTGCATCTGTAACTTTGGATTGAGCATTTTAGGTAACTATCTTTAGTTTCTAGTTGACTATTTTTAATTTACTCCACAAAAAATAATATCCGAACTCTCTGAGTCCGCCTTGTAAGTGATTGGATGACATCACATCAACATGAATATGCACGCATACTTGCATCTATGTGATGTCATTTTAGTTCACTGCGAATCATTCGGGATATGGTAATGATCCAGGGAGTAATGGTCTTGCTAACCAATGTGATCAACTGAAATATCTTTTAAATTTTATTGGCAAAACCTATTTTAATCACAGTTGTTGCTTATATTTTTTTTGTTTTTTTTAGAGAAGAAGGTATGGATTTTGAAACTGGTACTCTCTTTAAGACAAAATGAAACCCAAGGCGATACCATTATTTAAGTGGAAGATCGAGGCCGGAGGCCGATTTCTTCCATGCCAAAATAATGGAGTTTCAGGTTTCAATTCGTCGCCGTAAAGAGAGTACCGTTTCCAAAAAAATCTTACCTTTATTCTCATTCTTAAACAGCTTTAGGCTAATAATTAAGCTCATCTTTACCCCCAATTTCGCGATGCTTACGGCTTAAATACACAAGAAAGGACTGCACCACCCAGTTAGAAAAATAGAACAACCGGTACATACGCAACAAGAAGCAATGTTTGCAGACGTGCACACGAATGTAGCAAACCGCAGTATGACAGGAGCGCTTCAACCTGCAAATAATGTCAATATGCAGCGCATACTGAACTGGGTTCAATCATCAAATTGAACCCGGGCATCAGCCAATTGAAAATAGCTTACATTTTAAGATGTTAAGAATATCTGTAGCATACTGCCCCCCGTTGAAAGAAAAACAAATTATGACATTGTATTAGCAAACAAAATGAAGTCCTTGTTAATTTATCTGCTTTTTTTCCATTTTTGTCAAAAAAACCAAAAAAAATAACAAATATAACAAAAAGGCAGCATGGCCAACACTTGCATCGTTGCAGCTGAGAAACGATATGCCGAGATCGTCAAAATTCTCTTGAAAACACAAGCCAGAAAATTGTAACAGGCTTAATTCGGTAAGAGCATGCATTTAAGAAAGTGGTATGATTGTGATAATTTAAAGGCTGCAACAGGGATTTTAAATAACAAGTGTTCCTAAAATACTGTGAAAATTTTAGTTTGCCACTGATAAAGGTTTCTATCCAAAATATCCATATCTCAAAAATAAAAAAAATAAAAAAAATAAAAACATTGTGAAATTTGTAATTCCTATAACGAGCAAATATGAAATTCTGCCTATGTTTTATATTGAAATTTTTGAGCAAATAAATCCACTTTTTGTTTCACTTTTAAGACATTTGTAGCTAAATAAAAGGTAAAAGATCTATTGAGTGTCTAATCTGTATGCAATTGTGGGACCAAGCAAAATGAGTCTGAAGTCGTCAGATTCAATTTTGCTTTTCCATGTAACTGAATACACCAATTAGAAAGCTACATTTTGCAGAAAACCCCATTGAAATTGACCAACTAATTCTGAAGATATAATCAGTTGAGGGGTGGCCAAAACAATAGGAACCAAAAGACATTTTCATCTTTGTTTGGCTATATCTCAAATCAATAATTGTGACTTCTGACTCATTTTTGCTTGATCACATCACATATGAAACCATTACTTTTGCTGGAAATTTGGATGCCTCAAAAATCTCTCGTTACACCTTTAATGATGGCATTAAATATTCATTGTTAACCCCATGAATATGCTCTTCTGATTGGTCACATTGGAACTTGTGTGATTTTTTAAGGCCAATCGCAACTGTAGGAATGATAATAAGGCTAAAGAGGGCAAGAGCTTAAATATTTGGAAGCTGCATTTCAATAAATAGCCAAGAAGACATGCTATAATGGTGGTAAACTATGACATGACCACACATTCGGTTCTATTGGCCTTTGTCATTCACATTTTTTGCTTTTAATATCCAAACCATTGGTACAATTTGCTAAAAAAATGACTATCTTTAATAACACAAATTAAACCCCAAATAATTTATTTCCTTTGGTAACAATATATAATCTGAAGTTTTTGTTCACAGGATGGGTCCACATGTGCTCATATTGCTGCTTCCAAGGGTAGTGTAGCTGTCATCAAAGAATTCTGCGTTTTGACAGGATAGGTGTCACTACTGACTAAAGACAAGGTGAGGGTGGTAATCTTAGGAAGATGCAACGGGTTATTCCAGATGAATTCGATATACTCTCTATGGAAAGTACAAATGGAATTGAGGTATATGCCTCTCATTTGGGAGTATTGCATACATGTGGAATAACCACATTCATGTCATGACCAATGAATGCCTGCGGGCATGGTGTCATATACACTTGTCATTACCAATGCGTGGGTGTCACATGTACTTGTCATGACCAATGCATGGATGTCACATGCACTTGTTGTGACCAATTAATGCATGGTATCACATGCAATTATCATGACCAATGCATGGGTGTCACATGCACTTGCCATGACCAATACATGGTGGTCACATGCACTTGTCATTGACCAATGCATGGTGTCACTGCCACTTGTCATGACAATGCATGGGTGTCACATGACTCTTGTAATGACCAATGCATGGGTTGTTGTCACTGAACTTGTCATGACCAATGCACGGGTGTCACATGAAACTGGCCTATTGACCAATGCAGGTGTCACATGGCCACTTGTCATGACCAATGCATTGGTGTCAATGCATTGGTCATGGACCAATGTATGGTGTCACATGAATTTGTCATGACCAAGTCCATGATATAATATGCATTGTATACTCTGTATGTGTCACATGCACTTGTTATGACCAATGTTTGGGTGGACTGCATGTGAAACCTTGTTAATGATCAATTCCAATTCAAATTAGTTTTTTATTAGCATATCATTCAGCCAAGACATTACATAATGATACAATTATTTAGAGTTTGTTTTATTGGCAATAATATGACATATTTAGAGGGGAAAATTAATATACAGAACTGGTGAAAATGGCATTGATATCAAATGCAGGACGGACCATAATAAGTCTGATAGACTTTGAGCATTGACCCCACCTCCTAAATATACAGATGATTATGATTAATAATTTTAACTACGGACAAGACATGACAAGACAAGACAGAACAGGACGATACAGGAAGAGGACATGACAATATGGTTTTAACAAGATAGGGCAAAAGAACATGGTGAACATGGTGAACCAGTAAAAAAAACGATAAAAGGAGAAGGATAACAAAAGGTATTGCAATTATTGATGGTTAACTATAAATTGAGGGGGAAATACTGATTTTGTGTTTTATGACTGATAATCAAAAAAGTTTCAATTTAAATTATTAATTAACTCTTGTTTTAGATTAAATTTAAAAGCATTAATGGTTTAGAGTTTTATGATATGTTACTAAGAGTATGTGTCCATCTTTTAGGACCAGGAGTATTTTACTGAGTACTAATTAGGTTGATGAGGGTTTTGTGATGTATTTGTTTGGCATTTCTGTGTTATATGTGTGTATATCACAATGTTTGGAAAAAGTAGTTAGAAAATGAGTTTGGTAGGGTGTTTGAGTTGTAACGATACATGCAAATCGCTGGTTTGTAGTTCTATTTGAATCATGAAATGTCAGGTTCGTTTTAGATGTGAACATTGTTTTAGGTATGAGATGTGTATTCAGTATTATTAATGAGACCGTGTTCATGGCTCGTTTTTGCAAGTTTGAATATTATTGTCCCAAATTTATTCAAAATAGGAGAAGTCCATGGACAGTGGTTAGTATCTAATGTATGTCTGTATTTGCCAAAGCTATGTTACTGTAAGGTATGTACGGTAGTATAAGGTGTTTTATAAAGAGAATAAGATATGTTGGGGAAGGGAGGTAAGGGCGTTGCGGAGTTTTCTAAGAATCACGATGTTCTTAGAAATTTGATAGTAGTTTGAGATATGATAGTTCCAGGAAGCATTTTGGTCAATATTACACCAGAAATTCGTATGGTTACGAGGGTGAATGGGTGTATTGTCAATCATGATTTTGGGTGGTGGTGTGTCATGTTTTTTCTTGGTTGAAGTGAATATAGTTAGTTTTTGATACATTACGCGAAAGTTTGTTGGCTTAAAACCAGGGTGAAATTATTAACTCTTTGTTAAATATGTTTGAGAGCGAGTGTGTGAAGGTTTTTGGTGATAGAAAAATATGTGGTCATCGGCAAAATAATACAAAGGAGAAGTGTTTGGAAGAAGAAGGAATATCATTGAACATAAGAGGAGGAAAAAGAAGGCCTGAGCATGGCTATTCCATGTGAATTCAGTACCCCATGGAAAGTTTACACACAATTCCAGTTAAGCCGACATAGGGTGGTGTTAAACCATGTCTGAAATAGGACCCCAAGTTTCTTCATGTCAGCATATCTGTCCTTGTTAGATGAAATGTGATTCTAGAGAAATATGACAACACAAATTTTTCTCTGATTTTGCTCTCTTAAAGGGGATGGCCCGATTTAAGGATATGAAGTTTTCATCTTGATAGATTGACCTTCACTCTAAATCTCCATCTGTAAAGTTTCGCGCCGAATTATTTCCATCTGTTTTTGAGCGAGGAGAGCTAGAAACGTGATTTTTGTAAGCCCCATAGAGTACTGTGTTAAATTAATATTGGTCGACCAAATGGGCCACATTTTCGCTCATAACTTCCAAACCAAACATCCTTTGGTGGCTAAGATTTCACAGGGTAAATGAGAAAAATAGTAGCTTTCTTCTGATACCAAAATGTTGATCACTTCCGGTAAAATCTGGAGCTTCTGGGGACGAGGCTATTATCGATCGGGCCATGGACCTTTAAACATCAGCAATTTTACCCTTAAGTCCAGAAAAGCTTGATTACCAAAACGAAAAGACTTCTACCTGTATAGCCAAACTAATTAAGATGCCAAGTTTTAGTTAATTGTAAGACATGTAGATAACCCGTTTTGTAGGAGTTTTAGTTCTTTCAAAGTGAATCCAACTCCACCAAAAGTCTTTACACACACATAACAACTAAGGGTGTTGGCATAAGAAATATGTATATGATATGATTAAGAGGTTAATGTCTGCATATTTTTAGCCTCGAGTGCATTGTCAAAAAATCAATGCACACATGCACAGTTGACGACGAATAATGGCACAAGTCCCGTAGGGCGAGTGCCATTATGACTCTGGTCAAACTGACGCAAGTGCATTGATTTTTGCCAATGCACAAGAAATTAAAAATATGCAGATATTAACCTAATTCATTAACGTTATTACAGCAGACAATTTACAAAAAAAAATCTGAATATGAAATGAACCAATGCAGCAATGTTCCAAACAAAAAAAAATGCACACACCCGTAAACGTTTTAAGCACACCGCATACGCTCATTAACATACGCTCATTAAACATACGAACCACGCAATGACAAATATCAATGCATGATTTTTATCCAATCATATTTCTTCTCTCATGATAAATGTTTATATTTTATAATGAGTTTTTAAAAAAAAAAAAATTATATTGATTGAATTTTCTGTTCAGACCAATGATTCCACTGCCTTACATCTAGCAGCAGGGGGTGGACACAGAGAGGTAGTGTCAGTTCTTATAGATGCCGGCGGATCTCCCACAGAAGAAAATGCGGTAAGGCAACTTGAATAAGGGGTGTCTTACTTAGTGGAAAAAGTGGGTGTCCTCTGGTTTCTCTTCTATAGTCTGACAGCATATTGTATAATGGTATTAACTTTTCATGATTTTTGCAGTTTTTAAACAGGTTTCACACTTGGTTTTAATAACTTGGTGCTTGTGAACTGAAATTTTGGCAAAAGTAGGGGTCTTCGGAACTGATTTTTCCCAGCTTTATGTTCTTTGGAACTTAATTTTGGGGCAGATTAAGGTTTAGGAACTGTAGAACTGGCAAAATTTCCCAAAATTTTAGCCATGGAGCTAAAATTTGTGATTTTTTAGCAAGTAGGGGTCATAAGAACTGTAATATAGTGTGAATCTGGCTCTAAAGAACTGTGGAGATGCACGAACTGGGTCTCTTGACACCTCACATACCACCAATTTTAGGTCAGTGCCCCGTTCCCTGCCCCCGGGATTCCCTCATTATATGTTTACTCTTGCAGAACTCTTAAGAATTCTAGTTCGTAACAACCACAAACCACTGTGAAATTTCACAAGAAGAGCCCTTAAAAATAAAACTTTTATTATTTTTTTTATTTTTTTTATTTTTTGCTTTTTTTAAGTTTTTTATTTTTTTCGTTTTTTTTAAAATATCAGCATTTTCCACAAAAAAATTCAATTTGGGAACTTTACAACACACGCTTCTTAAAAACACATTGTCATTTCCCCCCTTATTGTGACCTTATGACTCTTGACCCGTTTTTCCTCTCACTTAGATGGTATACAGCCATTCACTTGTCAGTCAAAGAATGGTCATGTTGGAGTCATGGATTAACTCAAGAGCAAAGTCCTCTCTGCAAATCACCATGGTCAGACCGGTCTCGCAGCGCGTCACATAATCAGCCCACACGGGCGGTGGACTTTGTCATGGAGCTGCTCACCAAGGTTCTGCTACAATACGCAGTGAGCGCCTCGGTGGATACCATCTGCATGAAGGACTACCACTCACATGTAAGTAGACATTGTGTCAGAACCACATTTTAGCATGTGATGTCATAACACAAAAACATGAAAAATGCATATTCTATGTTATCTGTAATTATGATGTCAATGTGAACGTTCACAAGAGATAATGGTACTAATTTCATATTCCGGAGAAGACACCCACGACATTATATTAAAATCAATAAGAAAACCATTTGAACCAAATGTGATTCAGTGGTTTAAATCTAAAGTGGATCAGTTTGTTTATTTTTTTTTTTTTTTTTTTTCAATTTGAACATCTCTTAACTTCAGTGGTCAATTTCCTAAATTCAATATTTCCGGGGTGGTACTAAATTAACAGTTTTCATGATTCTAGTTGATCATTTTTCTATAATTGTATCTGTGAAATAGAAGAAGGCCCCTCGAATACAATTGGCCATTTATGTGTGAGGTCGGATGAATTACCATAGCATGGTGGGCACTCACTTTTTTTTTCATGGTATGGTCCTTGGTCAATGTTTTGCAGAAAGCAATTACGTTGATCGAGTAGAGTAATCTCTCACTTTTTAATACTACACCCACAGAGCTTTCAATTCGAGGTTGACGTCACTGTGCGTGTTAGGTTTTGCGCCTTAGAAACGCACGCACTGACCTTTCAATGGCGCATTTACCACACGAATAAAGGTGGTACAATCGAAACGCTAAAGCGAATGCACAGTCGCGTCTGTTTTTACGTCACCCCCAAACTTGAGACCGAACAAAGTATAGTGTGTAGGTACTAACTTCTAGAAACCTCTTTATCATTGTGGGTACTGAAGCCATTTGTGGGCTGTTTAGCGATGGATTTTTGGCTTATAATTGCTACATGAGCCCACTTAAATTATACCTTTTCTAATACCATATGGGTGTTATTTTTTTTCACACCACTATTTGGGAAAACAGAGCCAAGAGGTATGGAAAAGTAAAGTGTGTCGTGAGTGATGTTTCTGCTCAATTACATGGGACTTTCTATCTTTCATGTACTCATACTTCTTATCACTGTGAGAGGACTTTTTTCACTGATTTAGTTGCCAACCTATTGTGTGGAGCCTAGGTGTGTTTGTGTCACACCAATTCAAACTCTTTGACAACTTGTATTGATTGTGTTTCATCTTTCATTGAATCTAGAACTGGATTGACAAATCATAGATCTGTTCCATATTGGTATGTTTTTCTACGCCATTTTTGAGTCTAACACCTATATTTCATTCTGTAACTAATGCTTAACTTGTTGATGAGAAATGTAATGAACTGTTTGCATGGTACCAATTTTGTAGTTAATTATGTAATTGATATGTATAGTTTCTGAAATATTAAGAGTAGTTTGTTTTCTAGTAGACTTATAAAATTATCTAATACTTAAAGCTACAGTAGAGTGTTTTAGTGGATTTTAAGATGTCTTATATATACAACTTGTCGTAGCAATTATATCTTGGTGGAGTTAGTCTTTTTAGACTATATTTAGAAATGTAGAAAAGGTGTCTAGTGATTATATAATTTTTGAGTAGTTTATATGATTTCCACTTAAAAATACAATTCGTTTTCATTTTCTTTATAGGCTGGGTTTCACTCCTCTTCATTTAGCCGCGCAGTCAGACCCGAGGGGCTGTTTCGACTCCTTCTCAACTCTCCTGGTGTACAACCCGATGTGCCTACCATAGTTCAGTATCTTATCACAACTCTGCCACTTTAAGTTTGAGCCTCTCATTTATAACTACATCCACCTATAATAGCTGCTCTGTGTATATGTTGTTAAACAATTGTCCCAACTATTGGAATTCTAATAAATCAATCGCCCAAGATTGCTATGGTGCCTTACAATCTTAGTTCTCTGTGTTTGTCTGTACCGTGTACTATACCATTACTTTAGCTGCCAGAGTGGCCAGTCAGCTGCTCGTTGGTCTTCTCCTAGCAAATCTACCACGCAGTTGCAATGTCAAGGACAAGGCGAGGGCGCACCGGTCTTCATCTTGCCGCATCTAATGGCCTTATGACATGGTGGTTACTGCTTGGACGGGTTCAGATATTAACACATTTTGACAAGGTATTTGTTCCTATTGTACTAGGTGATAACACAATTAGATGTGCATTCTTTTACCAAACACAGGGAGTAAACATCCAGGGAAGAGTATTGAGTGGGCAAAAGTGTCCTGTATTTGTATGCTGGCATGATTGGTAGGCTATTTTATGCATGCGCAAATATTTGGTCCCGACATAAAGCTTTGATTTGATTGATGCACATTTTCATCCAATAGAGAGGTTTAGTTTTTCATGTGGAAACATGCTTTTTAGTTGATAAAAATTAGAGTGAAGCCAGTTGTAATTGAATATGCAAAGAAAGATAATAAATGCATGGATCTCGCTTTTCTCTCTTACAGAATGGTTGGACAGCCCTGCTTTGCGGCCACATCAGGTTTTCTCAATGTCGTCAAGCTACTGGTGGAGAGTGAGCTTCTCCAAAGTTTTGAGAACAAAGTGAGATCTTGGGTAAATGTTTAGGACAAGGGGCAAAACATTATATTGGCAATGTTGTCTTACTCAAATAATAAGTGCTTTCAATTAAGCACACATTCCCTGGCCAAATATAAGTAAAAATTAGAATATTATACCTGATGTGTGCCTATTTGAAGAGGGTATTATTTGGAATACAATTGGTACATATTTTGGGGACATTTTTTATTTACAATGAGGTCACTGGCTAGCTACAATTGTACACTTTTAGTACAAAATTATGTACACTGGTTTAGGTACAAATTGTGTACTCTAGGTACAAAATATGTACACTCTTAGGTTACAAATAGGTATGTATCATTGTGCTTAGGTACAAATTAGTATAGCTTTGAGGTCATTTTAGGTACAAATGAGTGTACACAACCACATATTGGGTATACTTTATTTTTTTCCTTTTCTATATCGTGTTGACTATCTTTTTTTCATAGGATGCAAGGTTCCCCTATGCTTGCAGTCTGCATCTAATCACCATGCTGTATTGAGCTACTTGACCAAACAAGAACATAACACTTGCCATCTTATGGAAGACGAAAGTAAGAAAAATATACGGCTTCTCAAAACCAAAGCTAAATTGTGAACATTTCTTAACCCAACCCCACTCAGTTTCTCCAGGGAGGGACTGAAGGATTGGAGGGAAGGGGAACAGAAAAGTCAGCAATTCAGGTGGGATTCGACCCAGGGCCTCTGGCACCCGTCCCAGTCCCATGATCGCACGCTACGGCGGTGTCGCTGGCCCGGCCAGCGATTCGTGCCCATATGAGTCTGGTTTGATGACGTCATTGCTACTTTTCTGGAACTTAGTGCATTTTTTCTCGGGGGTCTCAGTGGAGTGAGCTTTTGTGAGATTTAGTTGTGTTAGGGTTAATAGGCCTAAAGGCTGTGATTCTTCCAGAGTGTACAAACAATGTCTAGAGGATTGTTTTTGCAAATTGATTAAAGTCATAGAAATTTATACCATTTTCTGAATAAGTATAGGACAATATTAGTATTAAGAATATGCATTATGTTCCAAGCTCCCTGACTCCAGTTGGGTGGCAAGAGGCAAAAAGAGTCAACTTTGTTTTTAAAAGGTAGCCCCCAAAAGCATTGTTTTATTTTTAAAATTAAGTAATGTAACTATAACGGTTTCAAAATGCCATAAAAAGCACATGAAGAAAGCTATAATGCTGAAACTTATACATGGATATAGCATATTAATAGCTATCATTTCAAAAATAATTTTAGTAATTATTAGGAGTTATTGATTTTGGACTTGAGGACTTTTCTTCACTCCCATTGAAACAATTCTGATTCACTGCGTATAAATATCCAAAATGTTTATCTTTTTTTGAATTTATGTGCAAAGAGGAAAATTTCATACCTTGTTTTTGAAGCATGGAGACTGTCTAATAAGGACAAAATATAAATATATGAGTAACATTTTCTTAAAAACTCTTGATGTACAAAGAATTCAACCACCAATAACTAAATTTTGCTAAAAAAATGACTTCATGGGGCTTCTTGTACATGGATCTTATTAAAAATCTGTTTAAGAATGAGAATAAAATGTCACATTGGATATGGTATTATTTTTAAGTAGAACAATCTGAGATTCATTCCGCATAATACTTTCACTCTGTAATTATCATCTTTTTTCCATTTTTAATTTTTAGTTTGTGTTTGATATTATGGTGAGTGGGAAGTACACCAACAACAGAGCAATTCAGGAATTTGTCCTCAGATCACACGCTCCCATCGACACTGCCGGCAAACTGTCCAAAAACTACACCATACAGTCTACCGTCGAGAAAGAACGGGCGCGGGAACTTTTAGAGGCTGCAGCTTTTTGTGAAACCATGGCAGTGGATCTACTCTCTGTGGCAGCGAGCATTAGTAATGCCGGACAGTTACTGAAAGCCGTGGACTGCAGAGGGATGACTTTTTTAGACGTTCTGATAGAATGTGAACAGAAAGAGGTCATTGCCCATCCCTCTGTGCAAAGATATCTATCCGATGTGTGGATGGGTAATTTAAAATGGAGCAGCTTCAAGATTCTCATGTTGTTTTTCTCGTTCATCATCTTTCCGCCAATCTGGATATTCTTCTCGCTTCCCATCAAGCAGCGTCTTAACAAACTGCCCATTATAAAGTTCATGTCTCTTGTAGTCTCCCATATTTATCTGATTCTATTCTTGTGTATGACGACTGTTGTGACATCACTTATAGAAGCATTCATAGCAAAGCAATCGCTCATACCAAACTGGTACGAGTGGTTTTTATTAGCATGGTTATCGGGTCTGCTTCTGTCGGAAATAACGAACCCTGAAGACCGTGCAGGTCTAGGATGGATACGAGTGGTAATACTCGTTTTAGCTGCAATAGGATGTACATTACACGTCATAGCGTTCGGCTTCAAAGGTAAAATCCGATTGGACCTTATATACGGCAGAAACCAACTACTAGCCTGGTGCCTGCTGCTAGCATTTGCTCAGATTTTGGACTTTCTTATATTCCACCATTTGTTTGGACCATGGGCCATCATCATCCGAGATCTTATGAAGGACCTTGTGAGGTTCATGGTAATTCTGCTCATATTTCTGGTAGGCTTCATGTTGCATTTAGCTGCCGTCTACCAACCTGTGTACCCCAAAGACGAGAACACCCCTGACATCAAGATGATTCAGACACCTCTAGACACATTTCCAATATTGTTCTTCTCTTTGTTCGGATTAGTAGAACCTGTTGACTTACCATCAACTGGGAGACATCCGGGCTTCACTCATATCCTAATACGGATAGTGTTCGGCACATACTTGATCGTTACATTGATTGTATTGATCAACCTTCTGATTGCTATGATGAGCGACACGTACCAACGAATCCAGGCGCAGTCGGACACGGAGTGGAAGTTTGGCAGAGCCAAACTAATCCGAAAGATGAATAAGTCATCCACTACGCCATCACCAATAAATCTGTTCACCAAGCTGTTCACGTACCTCAAGGCAGCCTATAAACACAAAGGTAAGTGTGTGTGGCTTTAAAATCAAATTGTTTGATTTAACATGCAGAAAAAGCAGGGTTCAAGTGGCAGTGCCAGTGGGGGGATGACAGATTTTTTTGGGCAAAAATCAGTGATTTTTTTCCAAAATCACCAAATTTGGGCAAATATTAGCGATTTGGGACAAAATTGTTAAAAATCTCAAAATTTTGCTCCCCAATAAAATTTTAACTTCCCAATTTCATTTTAAAAATCCTCGTGTGTAAAATAAATACGCAAATTTAATAACAAAGTTGTGATTTTTTTATGTGAAAGACAGATTTGAGCTTGCTATTTCACATTATTATATACAAAAAACACAATTTGTTATAAAATTGAGGGTGCCATCCTAGGGAAATCAAATATCTGAGTCCGCCTTTAATTTGAGGGTCTCAGTGGGAATTTTCATGGTCTGGTACACTGTCTGTTGGGCTAGTTCATGGTTGATGCAAAATTTACCTGAATGTCATTCTCGTGATTTTTACTTGGAAATTGAAATTACATATATATTAAGTAAAGTCTGGCAAATGTTGAGTATCATGAGTTGTAAAATGAAAAGATCACACAAATTGTGGGTCAACAATTGCTGGCGCTGCTTTGACTTGCGTCTTTTAGTGCGGAAAGCATGCATATTACATGTTCAAGTACATAGAATAAACCTTGTTGGAGCGCTAATGCAAAGATTTGAGTGCAGAAGAAAATATGGTAACGTACATGCAACATGTACAAATCTTCAAAGAAGACACTTTTTGTGTCGCCTCGCCTGCCTTAAGGCAGAAAGACACATAGGATCACTTTGTCCACTGTTGTTGTCTGTTGGTGATGTCTGTTGTTAATGGCTGTGTTGTTGTTGTGAAAAAGGGTTATCATTTGCCTGTAATATCCACATACTTTGATGGATTTAAAACCAAATTTGGGTCACAGTGCAACATGACATCCCCATTTGATGGTGAGGCAAAGGTCACATACCAAAAAAGGTCAAAGGTATGTGAGTAAGTTGTAAAATAAGGCTGAAAATGTAAAATTAACCTCATTTGAAAAGTTGAAGTTCAATTGGAACCAAACTTGAGTCATAGGTGCAACATGGGATCCCTCGTTTCTTTGTGAGGTCAAGTGTAAGATAGGTGAAAATGGAAAATTGACCTCATTTGAAAAGTGAAGTTCAGTTGCAACCCAAAATTGGTTTATGGAGTTCACAAGCAAATCCTCATTTGTTTAGGAGGGTCAAAGGTCACATATCAAGGTCAAAGGTCATGTGAGGCCTATCATTCACAAACCGCGATGGCAGCGACACAAGTGGTCCGAGGACCGATGTATTTTTTAGGCTTGCTGCAGTGGGCGGTAGGACACGACCTGCTCGATTTGGGCATTGGGATTCCAAACGGTAATTTGGAGACTGTTACGTGCATTTACTATGGCAGTCTCTTTCTCAGTGACATTACAAAATCAACTCTTAAACCTTCGTTCAAAAGATCTTAGTTATATCGTGATAATTTAGGGAAAATTATGATGTCAAAATCCGTCGAGGTTAGGGGATTAACCTCGATTGAAAAACAGTGTTATTTCAAACAAGGTCATTGAAGATTTAAATATTCGTGACCAGGGCTAGTCTTTAGTCAAGTCTGTGTGTAACCGTTCGATATGTGTAAGGCCGCCCTCCTACAGTAAGTCTGTGACAAAGACAAGCACCAGGAAGTTGATGATGTTTTGAATTCGCCGTTGCTGTTAGGTTGGCATGTCCTACCTCAATGGCTTTGCTGAGTACTGTGGCTAACAGGTACATCCAAGATGGTGACCAACCTATAGCGAAAGTGGGAACTATACATACCCCTCCTGTAACTTCCATGGATCTTGCCTTTTGAAAAAATTAATTCCACATATGTAATTCACAGTGGTGCAGTATTTATTTTGATATGTCTCACAAACTAAAATTGATTTTTCACTCAGGTAAGTGGTGGCAGTGCACAAGCAGACAGTACATTAATGAAGAAGAAGAACTTGATGCCGTGTCTGATTCAAGGTCAGTTGACATGTATGGCGGGACAGGAGGCGGAGGTGGGGGTGGAGCAGGTGGTGGCGGATGGTTCAATAGACGAAGCACTCAGTAGATACTGAAGGGAGTAAATCAGCTCTATTGTATAGAAAAAAAATAATCATAAAATTTTGAAGTATTTCTTGTTTAACTTTAGTTTTTATCTTTTTTGAGGTGTTCAAGAATGTGTCATGTCTAAGATCAACATTTTGTTGACCAGAAAAAGCACTATCCTCTACTCTATGCTTTATCAATTGCATATTGTAGTAACCATGGTGCTAAGTTTGGTTAGGCCATCTTGTCACTCGGATTATTTATTCTGTTAAGACTGCTGAATTCTCCTGAGTCATTTACAAAATGCCCAACCATGGTAGGTTAGGAGAGAGATCTCAATTTATTGTAGCTGTGACTTTTTCATAAGTAAACATTTTATGCAAGTCCGTTTGTCACATACTTAACTGACGGTATCAAAAGTAAATTGTTGGCAGTAACCATTAAACTTTACTTTTAACGTGCACACAGAGGGGTTTCTTGCAAAGTGGCAACTCCGGTCCACAGCGGATCGAAGATGTTGTTGATTGGGATATGGTCGGTAGGCGGTACCTGTCAATCAAAGGAGAAGAGGATCAAGACGTGAAGGGTGAAGAAGAACGGAGAGGGAGAGGGGGAAGCTAATGGTACGGTGCAATCATCTGTCAAGAATGAGACCAATCATGTAATGTGATGAGGAGAAGGATAGTAGATAGAGGTGTCAGGTGGTAGTAACTCCATGTGAATGCAAGAAGGTTTAAGTGCAATAGCTGCCATTTGTCAGAAATTCTCATCTTAATACTATTATGCCAAGTCGTTGGTCAGTGGCTCTGAAATGGGTCTTTAGGTGATACAGTCACCTGATGAACCATTTCTAGATCCACTGATTCAAGGAAATAGTAATTAAGTCACGATAATACATGGCAGCACACAGATGGAGCACATGGAGCTATTGCAATTAACCTCTTGCACTCATGCGACGAACTGGTACTTAACAGGGACAAAAGGAATTGAAAGGGTTTCTGTCCACCAATGAATGTCTCAAATCATAGATAACAGAAGAGGAGGTTAATTGCCTCAAGTCATATAGGAGATGATTTAAAGGGATTAGCAGCGATAATGCGAGAGAATCGAAAAAATGTGGAAATGCATTTTTTAACTTATAAATCAGGGATAAGTGTGACATCATGACATTATAAACTGCTTAATGTAAGAACAAACACCAAATAGTGAAAAAATGAAGTAATTGAGGAAATTATCATACCGTCTCCCCAAATAGACATGCAGCGACGGCGTCTCAAATTTGCACTAAACAGCTAATTGTGGTTTACACCAGTACAGAATAAACCAGATCAATAATATTTGAGTTTGAGGTCAAACTGTATTGATCATAGCGCACAATTCACGCTGAAAATCTGTGATATTCACAGGGAAAGACATTTTTGATCTCAAGTCAGAATTTTGATACGAACATATAGAAATTACAGAATCAGATAAAAGTACTGCTTGTCTTTAATACGCGGATTTCAAGCCAACCAGTTGCAGGTTGTTCGTATATCCATGCCAGTAACAAAAATATAAAAATATGAATTTTGATGATTTTTTCCGTGTTTCGGATTAGCAAATCGCTGCTAATCCCTTTAATTTGATCTCAAATCTAGATAATAGACGGGATATGTAACTGTTGGCTTGACTTGATCCTGTGGTGCCAGCAATTACAAAAATGTATAGGTTATTTGTACAGTTGCTGATGGCTGATGAATATAGTCTACATTGCTACAATGAAGGATACCAACTCTGCACGCATCTTCACAATTACATTTTACAACGTGCCTGTTCTCAATACCATGCTCATGCACATTATGATGTTGGGCATAAGCTAGAGTACTACTGGTTATATGGTACATATCCATACTACATAGAGGGGAAAATTCTTTTGAAAATGGCAGGTTTATTTGAATTAATTCAAGTTCTTAAATTCTACCAAATTATATATCACATTCCATCATAGAATTTTTTAGCAATGCTTAAAAAAATACAGGTTTTCATAAGATGGTGAAGGTGGAAGATCATCGGTACTTCTGTTAATTTTCTACCATCACATATCGTCATGGGAATGCACGGGCGGTTGTAAGGCAATTGAAGATTTCCCATCAAACATGCTATTGTGCCAAGCCTTTGGTCAGTGACTCTTGAAATGGTTCTTCAGGAGGACTGTTCTCCTGAAGAAGCATTGAGAGCCACTGACTCGAGGAACGAATAAATGAGAGTTATCCAAATAATGCAGCAAACAGATGATTCACATGGCAGCTATGCACTTACGACCTTCTGAAATTCACACGATTCTCCACAAAAACAAAACCAATGGTATGTGTATTACTGACCATGTACTTTTCAACATCTGCCAAGAAAACATGCAGGTTGCATATTGAATGGTTTGGTATGTATTTATTGTATTTTCCGAACTTTTCACCTGAAAATTTAACCAATATTACAGGAGATTATTTTTTTTAAAGTCTTGATCAGTGAAATCACATAAAATTTTTAGATGCTATGAATATCAAGGGATATGAAAATCAGGAAGTTGTGAGGACAGCACTTGAATAAGATTCATCAGGATTGTTTATAAAAATCATTTTTGCAGGTTATAGTGTAAAAATTCAACCAAAAGAAAGTGACTCGAACTAATTTGTGGTTCCTGTAAGGAAAAATTGTTACTTGGGGTGTTGGTTGTGTGTTTGTTTGGAGTTAGAATCTGGCAATCCTTGGGTAAGATGATGTCAGTTTGGAAGGTTGCTGTTTTGAAATGTTGTTTAGTTCATAAAGTAAATCTGTCTAGTTTTTAGAAGAAATTCTTTTAAATAGTTTTACACAAGCAAAGATTGAGAAACTTGCATGTGGAATTTTGTAACTCATCGAGTAAACGTCAGCATGATGTTGACAGCCGGATGATGCGTAGATGGAAGAGTCAGTGACCGGGGATCGATCGAGAGGTGTGCTTGGTGGATTTTGCAATGTGCACCCATGGGAGAGGATCTTGTTTAGATTCAGACACACTTTTCCTGCGTGGTCTTTCAGGTATCACCAAGATTGTGAGGGGCACTCCTGACATGTGTATTGGTAAAAGCACCAGTTGCCCAACTATCTGGCTTGTCTTGGGGGGAACCTAAAATACTGCGAAGGGTGTTTTGTGGGTTTGCCATGAACACACACCATTCTTCTGAAAAAAAGGTGAAGAGGTTCTGAAACATCCCTTGGACTTAGGAGCGTGGTAATGTGTCCTTTGGGTTTAGTTTGAACAAGGGATGAGGGAGCCTTAGGCGTACTTTCTTTTCATTAGTTTATCCTACTAGACCTATATGAGGGAAAGAGTGTATTTAGGAGTAAGACTAAAACCTAGGGTACACAACCCTACTATGTACAATTAACTAATAATAATGTGCATGTTTGAGATATAAGAACTTATGCTCATGGAGATCAGCACAGAATAAAAGCTTTAAGTCTTCTAGACTGAGAGGTTCCCCTACTCCAAAAAGTGTCTTATTTTCTTAGAGTCCAAACAAGAAATCAAAGAAACTACTGCATTAAACCCAGTTTGCTTTTCATTGCTAGACCAGCAGGGGATGAGTTACCCAGACTTAAGTTTCCCGATTGAAATCATTTTTACAAATCTTTAACAAGAAAAAGACGTTAATACTTTGGGAGCCAATTATTTTTGTGGTTAAGAGTAACCAATATAACAGAAGTCTCAAGATGCACAATACCATTAAGCAGCTGCCTTTGAACTCACCTAACCAAAAGGCCCCAGCCAGTGGCCCAACAGATTTTTGTTAGGCCACAGCACCAGAGGGCAAACGTAGTACATTTGAGATACTTTTTGGTGCATGGTCTAAAGTAGATCAATTGGGCTGTTGAGTGCAGTGTTTGCAACATTGGTCCAGATGCACGGCAGATTTTTCTAGGTAGCTGCTACAAGTACGATTGAGTACATTACAGGACTCAAAATTCAGAAATAAACATGCAGCCAGGTTTTGGGGGCTGCAATACATGGGATGGCGTAGGATTTATGGTTTCTTATGTCCTATTTATTTTCTATGTCCTATCACTGGACACCTACTAAACTCGGTGTACTTTGAGAAGCTCTATCTTGCAGCTAGTGCGCATAAATTGCCAGGTGTACTGTGCAGTACACACAACCATGGTAGTAGACAGGGGGAGCTGCAGATAGCCTACCACACAAGTAAGAAATATTGCCCATTATACTGATGTTCATCTACGTATAGCAGAGTTGGTATTGGGGGTAGGTAGTATTGTAGAGTAGGACCACATCACTGTACACTAATAACTGGTTGTACTTGGAAGACTATCTGCAGCTAATGTATCGCAAATTGCTCAGTGTGTACTGTTGCAGTAGCTCCATGGTAGACACGGTAGTAGTTGGTTAAGGTCCATGTGGTAAGAATCTGGCTATGTATTTGGTACTGAGTAAGTCCAATGGTCAAACTTTAGAAAGATGACCACCACTAAGTTTAAGGACATTATGTACACATATTAATAATAATGTCCTAATATTGAGCAAATCCAATGTATGCATTCTGGGTTTGAATGTGTGTGATTGTGCCAGGGGGGTTTTGGTAGTAGTTATCCACCCTTTGTTGCAGAGGTTTCATTAAAGCAACTCTTAATATATCCTACATGTTGAAGGTCTACAAAGTTAATATTTTATGCAAATGTTTATGCAAATTGAAATTCTGTGTAGTAGAAATTATACAAACTTCTTTGTAGATTATTTTATTTTTAAACAACACCCATTTTTGCAGCCATTGTAAAATTTGACTAGGGTCATCCAGTGTTAATCGGAAGACCGTACATGCATGCTCCCTGTGTCTGTGCATTGCATGGCGCATGCTCTTTGAGTGGGGGTGGGGCACAAAAATAATTTTCCCCATCATTGATGGTAAATGTTTTAAAGCAAGTGCTGACCTAAATAGGCTTTAATAATACATATCTGTGACTGAATCTTTTGCCCCTGACTGGCAAACCAAAAGCTGGGGCATGTCCCCTCAGCCCCTCTTTGTGCACGCCCTGCCTGTGGTCTGTCCAACTTTTTACTTTTGCATTTGTTGTCCACTACTGGTTAACATTTTTGTAACTTTCCACTGCAGTCATTGCCCGAGATTAGTTACTAATTGGATGACCTTTCTCGGACTGCTGTGTCCTGTTTTTATACCCCTTTTCTTCCTAATAGTATGCCCTAAAGGAACCACCTCAATTTTTAACAATGTCTGAGCATCATTGCAAATTAAAGTGTATATTTCACTTTCCTAATTAAGAAATATGTAGACTTATTAAATACTGTATTAGTCATGTTTTTAAAGGAGTTAACTTAAAAAAACCTGTTTATGGAAAGACTTTGATAATTGAATAAGTCGGAAATGTCACTTTTGCTATTACTAATTAAGTCCACAGGGCACTTTTTAGGAACGAATATGGTCAGCTTTTCCTTTAGATGCTTTTTGATTACACAATAAATCTAATACAGATTTTGATATTTTGAAAGGTACTTTCTATGTTTCCAATACAATATTAACTGTAAATAATATTAAGGTAGATTTGATGTGATATCATGTCACACGTTTTGGAGTCAGAAAACAAAAGCTGACACTGTACAACTACCAGAAAAATTTCAACCACTCACACTTCTTCTTCCCCTCTACTTCCCGGCCCACATCCTTTTGTTATCTTCCGCTCAATATTTATTTCAACTAAGCCAATTATCATTCAAAGGTTCCCATTTTTAAAGTGTACAATTAATTACAAATGAACCTAAGAATGGTACATACAATTTATATTTTTGCTAAAGCACAATTTGTAGATACTTAGAAAGTTTGGACCTGCATAAATGTATGACTGATACAAAAAATATTTTCAAAGAAATTATGTGTGAAGACGTTTCGTCATTTTGTAACCGCAATCTGTGCATTGATGTCTTTATAGGTGCATTTTCAGTCAAATATGATGCATGAGCAGCATTTCTTGTACATTTGGCATACAAGGCTTTGGTCAATAAACTATCACAAATTGAAGTAAAAGAGTAGATTGTGTTTACCAAGGGGATCATTTAAAAATCCCAAAAGAGACTTTATATAAAGATTGTTGCTTTGCTAATTTTCATGGCAATTCTTGCGAGTCTAGCAGTCGAAACAATTAGGGCTCGGTTTGTATTTTCATTTTCACTGTTATATGCCAAACTAAAATATTGGAGTTTAGTGGAAACATAGTTAGGAGAGTTTCCTATCCTCAACATGAACTGGAAAAAGATTGTGGGTGCTTCATGTGCGTAGCTTATGTAATTGTTTGGAACATGAAAAATAAACATTTTGGGAGGTATGCTTTTACGGCAGTACGGCTTAATTCTGGAATTACTGTACAATTTAATTTTGTATTAGAAATTACAGTGTGGGTGTTCATGGGAAACTTA
Organism: Ophioderma brevispina; assembly: GCA_023653785.1. Taxonomy (NCBI): domain Eukaryota; kingdom Metazoa; phylum Echinodermata; class Ophiuroidea; order Amphilepidida; family Ophiodermatidae; genus Ophioderma; species Ophioderma brevispina. The sequence goes on along the minus strand of JAMKCH010027312.1, from coordinate 94,746 downwards.
TTGTGCATGACAGTTTTATTTTGTTTAAAAGCTGCCAAATGAAGAATTTTTTTTTTTTTTTTTTTTTAATATTAATTGGCTTTTTTTTTTATTGTAATATTTCAATAAGACTCAATAGGTATGTTTGAAAAATCTTTTGGAAACATTGGGGCTTATTTAAGGAAACATAATAATATCAGTGGCTCATGTTGGAATGTGTAGCATCATAGGGGCATGTTAATCAAAAAAAATTTCCAATTTGCATTGATGGTCTCCCCTAAGCAATGCCAGTATTCTCATTCAAATGATGAAAAGATGATGCCCACTGCAGACTATGGTATGCCTCCAAGTTGTTTGGAATCTACCATGATGCCTGCCTTTACTGTACAAACAGACGTCAGTATTTTGTGAATTTACTTGGATTACTTTTTTCCTAAGTACTAATGCTTGGGTCCGAAATGCGCATAAGTCCGTTTTTGTATGTGTTAAGAATAGCTTTTTGTGGGATCACATGACCCCTATTGAGATGAAATTTCCCAAACTGGTGCATTGTGGATGACTCAATACACCTTCTTGCCCCTTGTTTTGTACCTTGAGAGTAATGACTGATTACAATACCCAGAATCCATGGCAAGGGGCCCAATGACATCAAACTAAGCAGGCATGCATGTGTATAGCAAGTTAAAACAGTTGCGGGAAAGTTTGTACAGGTAGAAAAACCAAGTGCTTTAAACTATGCAGGGGAATATTTCCATAAAGGGGTAAGCCAGCGATAAGCGGAAAATAAAAAAAATGTGGAATGCATTTTTAGCACAGTATAGAAATTACAGAATCGGATAACAGTAGTGCCCTGTCTTTAATACACGGATTTCAAGCCATACCCCTTGCGTTATGTCGCACAAAACCCATGCCAGGAATCACAAACAACCAAAATACAAATTTGATGATTGTTTTTTGAATGTTTCGGATCAGCAAACACTGCTTATCCCTTTAAAGTTAATTGTACAGAAAAGTGAATGCCCCATGTCACTAATTGATGGCAGAGGTAACTTTTTTTATGGTAACCGGAAAACATGCCACCATCTGTAATTTGACTGTGAATGCATACACTCTTGTAACTTCTGACCACAATAGGATTCCAGGAACGTCAAATTTTCGGACTTGTGTCATAGCGTGATATTTATAATTTGGGTGCACTTTTTTCATTTTACCAGTTGACGGCTCAGTTGCTAGTCACTCGTCTTTTATCAACAGGTTGTGGGTTCATTCCCCTTAGCACAAAATCTTTTTATTATTATTATCATTTTTAGAGTGAAAGATTGCATGGAATGCGTAAGAACAGCAATTGAAGTAGAAATAGTGAATAGCTGCCTTATGAGATAATTCATCTGGTTAATGTCCTGGAACTTAAGTTGGGGCCACCATCTCAAACATGCCATACGTACTGCTTGGTGCCGATAACCACAAAATTCTAGAACATGATTGTCAATTAAAGAGTGTCTCTTCTGAAGACAAAGGATTTGATCGTTTTTGACTTATTGCTTAAGTCAAAGTTTGTACGCCAACTCTGCAAAATGCCAACATTACTCTATAGACTAAAGTTAAGTTTTTTAATTGTGAGATAACTTGACTTTTTTTAAAATGAAATGAAAGAAAACTAGTGCAAATGTATTTCTTAAACAACCCATTTTTAAAAACTGTTCAAATATATTGGGGGGTACATAATGTAAAAATCTTGCATCTATTTAAATATGCAATCTAACCATTGTACAGGAACCATTATGTTAATTACTTTTTTATTGTACCATCAATAACCAATACATATTTTGATATTACTATAAATATTTCTTCCATTTTGTGCTTAAATAATATGTATATCTTTTGAGAATGTTCTTTTTTTAAGGCCAGAAACTAAGGAAATAGTGTAGATAAAATGTTTGAATAAAACCTTGACTTGAACCTAACACTTCAAAGATTATTGGAAAGTTTTTTCAACGGACTACTTCAACCAGTCTATAAGTCTCTAGTTCATTTCTGTATTAAAGGCTGACTGAGAGATTTCGAGATATAATTTTTTGGTGTATTAATTAAAAATCATCAGGTAGAACTAAGATAGCAACCTAAAATGCGCAATTCGGAAAATTGGAGATGAATTGGATTTTTAGTTTGAAATGCAATAAACTTTTCTGTGTAGTGTAACACAGTGCCATAGCAGGAATAACCGTGTAATAACAAAAATCGTATCTGATTTTCAACAAATATGTGATTTTCTACATGAACGATTTCGATTTGAAGCTTAGCTATTTCACACAGTGTTTAGTTAATGGACAAGCATTACATTTATATCAAAAACACAATTTGTTTGAAATTGAGGGCTCCCTCATCGGGAAATTTCCGAGTCAACCTTTACACGACTGGTTAATCTGGTTTTATCTAATGGAGCCCAGTTCCACATTTTTCTAAATCCGACCCAAGTTGAAACCACTTAAGACTGAATAAAATCCGTTGAAAGTGTCTAAGCAGTTTTTAACTGGTTTGACTGCAATTTGGATTTGGGAATAATTTACACTAGATTTCAGCATGTTTGTAACTACTATGTGCAGTGGGCTTTTTTGTTTTGCTAATTTACATGTCCCTATTCAAACCACAATCAATGTATAAAAAAATCAAGAGAATATGCATATCAAATTTTATGGCTTTTGCTCTACTACAGACTTTGATCTTTTTGAAATATAATATGTTTTTTTTTTTTTTTTTTTTTTTTTTTTTTTTTTTTTTTTTTTTTTTTTTTTTTTTTTTAAAACATTTAATTCATTCACATTATTACATTCCATCTTTTTTTGGTTGAGCTATTAGTTGCAAAAATATTGGGTGAGACACAGTTTAGCCATATTACTATTATTTCCTAGCGAGACCAATGCATTTTGCCGAAATCATCCATTTTTAATCACATAACACCACACTTGGATCCAAAGGATTTTGGTTTGGAATTATGAGCGAAAAATGTCCACCAGTTTTGTTGACCAATAATTAATGTTTCAGAGTACTCTATGGGGCTTACAAAAATCATTTTTTTAAAGCTCTCGCAGCACGGATTGAAATATCGGCCAAACTTTACAGATGTGTTTTGGAGTGAAGGCACTCTATAAGATAAACTTCATATCCTTAAATCAGGCATCCCCTTTAAAGAAACATCAGGGAGCTTTCCAGAAAGCGCCCCCCAATTTTTAAACCAAAAAACAAATTTTGCATATTTGGAAATGCTTACAAATGTATAGATCATACCTGAAGTGAATAAATAAGCCGAATACCGCCTTCTCTATGTAATAGTCATGCTTTATAATTTCTGTCATGTACGACAGAAATTCAAGCATGGTTTTCTATGGGGGATGATTACGATAGCAAGCAAGTTCAAAACAAAGTCTGTGGTTTTCCTTTTGTTATATGGCCTCCATTTTTCGGATTAAACTTTTAAAAATATTATTTTCTCAATTTTATTTGAGAAAGATTTCTCACAGGAAGTAATTTGTTTATTATAAAGAGAGAAAGGGGGATACCCCTAGTTGTTTTTTTTTGCAAACTTCCCTTTTTTTAGATTGGCACAAAAGGGGAAGTGGGGGGATTCCCCAAGAATGCTAAACTTAGTAACTGACTCTCTTGTTTATGCTTTAAACAAATCAAAACTTGTCAAGATCCTGGGAATTCCCCCCACAAAGTTATATATATTAAAGTGATGTAATTTAGATTGTGAAATCCGATTTGGATGGTGCAAAGGTCATGTTTATGCATAAGAATGATTAATGATTTATGTTTTAGAAGGGGAATCTATCTGTGAGTAGTTCAATACTATCACTGAAAGGACTCTCTTCCAGCATCCACTAGTATAACAAGTAAGCCAGAAGATAGCTAGTTTTACTCTGCCCTTGATGAGCAGACCTGTACAGTGCAGGATTTATTATATTTTATTCCATGTGAGCCGAGTGCTGTAATTATTCTACTCTCGTCTTGTAAGTCCAAAAGTGCTGGGAATCAAATAAGATTCCAATTGTGGACAGATAGAAATCGTGGTGATTATCTTGGACTGATATGTGGATTTATTATTATCGTCGAGGGACTTAAGTTAACCTTGTTGTCTTGAACTGCTGGACAAGATTACCTCAGGACTGATAAAGTATTCCCTTGGGAATATAATTCCTGAGGGAAGTTTGATGACCTTGTGCGCTGTCATTTTGGGAGTCCTCATTCCTGCTGTGAGGACATACATCGTTGAACTGCAACGCTTTCAACACAGGACACTAGTACACCCATAAGTAAACTTAACTAATTGTGTATATGTAATTTTGTTTGTACATATCACCAAATTCTTGAACAAATCAAGTAAAGATCATTAAAACTGTTTTTATATAAAAGTTAGATCACTTGTGCAACAAGGCTCATTTAATTTGGTGTTTGAAAGGTATTTCTGGACATTAGGCGTCCACGAGACGTCATAACCTTGTACTTGTTGTTCAATAAAATCTTACCCATTGTTTCTCGGTAGGTGTGTCTACACCGATTTGTGCATTTGGAGAAAAAATTGTATCCTAAAAAAACTCTGTCACTTTAAGAGACATGATATTTCCAGAAAGAGCGCCCCCACTTTTTGTCGAACCCGCGTTTTTTACATATTTGGAATGCTTATCAAGTATATTAGATCACCCTGAAGTGAATTAGCCAAAACGAGAGTCTTTAGTAATAAGATCTGATTTTAGTAGTTTCTGTGGTGCACACGACAGAAAGTCACAAAGCCTGGTTTTTCTCATGGGGAGCGATTACAATGGCATGCAAGTTCAAAACAAGGTTTGGCGGTTTTCTTTTGCCCTTGTTTGCCCAATAAACCTTCGAAACGTTCTCGGTAGTGGGTCTACAACCGATCAAGTGAAATTTTGAGAGAAATTTGTATCCTAAAATCTCCTCTTGCACTTAAAAAAACATTTGGAGCTTTCACAGAGCTTGGAGCTGGTAATAAAAGTAACCTTTTTCCCAAAAGGTCCCACGTTGATATTCTCTAATATAGCGAGCAGTTTTGGGGGGGGGGGGGTTAAGACTGGTGCACAAAGAACATGTTGAGAAAGGTCCGGATTAACATTTTAGATAATCCAGGGTTAACATTTTTCTCGCAAATGGAACTAACAGACATATGGACGAAGCCCATTTTATAGTCCCCATCATGAAACACTTGTTGGTGCTAGACAATTTAGAAATAAATGTATGATGATCACTTCTAATACATGTATCCCTAAAACAGTTAAAGACACTATCAGTGATCACCGAAAGAGTCAAAATGTTTGAAATTTGCAGGAATAGCTTAAAAGTAAAGGATAAGTCTGTAGAATTCTCATAAGTTACTTTTCAACTGAAAAGGAAGAACACGACAGTGTTCAAAGATATGAATCTCTATTCAGTTACGTGTGTAGTAAGTGTCCGAAAGGACAGAAATGACTAATATATCCGATGTTTGTCCGGATAGGTTGCTTCTTTTATGGCCTTATTGCAGAATATGTTAGTGTAACAACTTGTTACAAAAATGCAAAAAGCCGATTTTTGATGATTTGTTTCTTTTTGAGTTAGCCAACTGGGTGATCACTGATTAGTGCCTTAACCCGCAAATAACACCACAATATTGCCAAGTTGACTGATAATTGGCCAAGCATGCTGGGAAAAAGGATAAACAGTAGAATGAATGGTATGTCTTAGGGCATGTTATTCAGAGCCAGCACTAGTGCATAATGCCAATGAATCCACCGCCATATTTTATGAAGTGAGGAATAAAAGCAATCTGTAAGGCCCACTTAAAGAGACATGAGATTTCCAGAAAGACACCCCCAATTTTTCTTGAACCTAGGTTTGTACATATTTGGAATGCTTACCAATGTAAATAGATCACACCTGAAGTGAATAAGCCGAATACGCCGTCTTTATGTAATAAGATGATTTAGTAGTTTCTGTCATGCACGACAGAAGTCAAAGCAGGTTTTCTATGGGGGTACAATTACGATAGAGGCAAGTTCAAACAACGTTTGCGGTTTCTTGTGCACACCCCGTTTGTCCAATAAACCTTCCAAACGTTCTCGGTTAGGTGGTCTACAACCGATCCAGTGAAATTTGAGAGAAATTCATACCCTAAAAAAATCTCCTCCTGTCACTTTAAACTGCCGATGCGTGTTTTGCACTCTGGTCGCACTTCCAAGTTCACAGATTTCCAAATTTTAAAATGGGCAATTCCATCACGACCTATTAGGATAAGCATGAAAAATGCATTCAAATGATTACAAACAAGCCTAGTCTTTTGAGATGACTTCATAAATGAAAGCCAGGTAAAGCATGGATAGAAAAGGCCTGTTAAGACATCATAGGACAGTGGATGTCAAAGTTCAAGTGAGAACGGTTGTACTTTGGTTCAGGATGAGTATCGCATTGAGCCAGGTAGAGCAGACCACAGTGTATCAAATAACTGACTGAGCTTAAGGCAAGAAAGAGCAATAAGAGCCACAAACTGAGTGTACACCATAAAACAGCATAACTACAAAATCCCGGCACAAGCTTTGCAGAGGCTTACCACACTTGTGATAAAGCAGATGTGTAATAAGGGGATTGTCCGATTTTCCCCCAGGGATATTAATTATTTATCGAAATTACCAAAAACGCGCACTCTATATAAAAGTAAATAGCGAATATCTATATTCTATTGTGTGTTGTGTCATACGGTATTTTCTGTCATTAAATGCGAAAAAACCGTTGCTGTACATAAAATACCAGTAACGAGTACCGCTTTGATTGCTTGTAATTTTTGCGCCACAAATTTTACAGGAACGGAGTACTCTTTGAGTGCCTTGTAATTTTTGCGCCACGATGTGCGCGTAGTTTAAAAGGAGGCGCACTAAACCGCAAGCATGCATGGAGTGATGCAGTTCTTCTCATACATCGTTGGTGCATTGTGGGATAGATTTCGGTAAAACTAAATTTACGGTAGGAAAACCAAAATCCAAGTATTGCAGACAATCACCTAACCATCACGGGGGGCGCCATTCAATTTGTACAGCGATTACCGTGCAAATACCCAGCACTGGAAGTGGGTTTATCTCACGGCTTTAAAAGTCGGGACATAGCAGTACAGGACTAGAAGGCTTATTGGTGCTGCCTAAAAATATCTACCCGGGTTGTGAAAAGGGTTTCTACACACACACCAAGTTCATTTGGGTAAGCAATTCAGAAATGGCCCGTATATCACCTATTGGTTATGGGACCTACCATGTCCGTCTACTGTTCTATTCGACACCCCATTAAGTTATGGCCTATTGACCTATATTAGGCAAGAGTTGAAATGTGCGACTTCTGCACGTTGTGCCTCAGGTCAGTGAAGAATCTATGATGTGATGCTACAACAAAAGAAGGCTCTCGAATTCCACTTTTCTTGTTAATCAGTACTTCAACCCCCAACCCCCCCTCCTGGACCCCGTTAACCCTTTCCAGAACTATCAGCCATACACACCAAACAATTAGAATATGGGGAATAGTTTTTATTTTCTTTCAAACACAGAAAAAAAAATTAACAATGTTTTTTGTTGTCATTCACGTCATAATTCACACTGCACAGGACACAATATATTAAGTGTCTTAAATGCGGAGTAAGGACACGTCAAAAGTGAAAAGGAAATCAAAAGAAATTAGAGTCCATTAAGCAGCAGCACATTGATCCACTACTGTTTGTTCGGAACTAAATTGGTATGGCTGATACTTGGCTACCGAAATGCCTTGAACACCTGGGTTGTATTAAAATCAATGTGCACCTCATTTTAACAGATTTACTGGCCCTATAGGTTACAAAAATACAACCCTGATAAATACCATCATTCTCACAAGTTGCATTTTTCATACCCGTAATTTGATTTACTTGCACTCAAAATAATTGCCAGGTCATGTTCAAGGTCATGCAACGGAAAGATCCTCGGAAGCCGGAACATGTCTACGTAAACGTTTATATTTGCTACTGGTCACTTAGAAACAGTGCTCTTCAATCTCATGCACTGAATGTTTTCAAATTACTTTCAAGCAGAAAAATACTTGAAACCAAATATCTCTTGTGAATTTCACCAGAAGGATGCTGATTTGGTTCAGCTGTGTGCATGCAAATTATTTAAAGATTTAAAGTTGCAACTCTCTAATAAAAGATTGTTTCACCAGGTTTTTGTTCTTGCTATGCAAGTGCAGAGGTGAAGTTTTCCATTAAATCATGCTTGCACTGAGAAATCTAAACCATGTTAGACTAAACTTTGTGCTGTTCACACAGTTCTGAAATAAAACCTACTCTGGTCGTAATCGGCACAACACATGAAATGCGGAAGCCCCCAAGTTGAGTTCCAAACAATATTTTAAAAAAAAAACAACAGAATCTTGTACTGTCATGTCAGGTTCTATACTTTACAATGATATTGACATGCTTGGGGTGGCCTTTGGGGACTCAAGCAACCCCGGAGCCTTGTCTAAAAATGCACTTTTCAGTCAGGCTTATTTTAAGTTATTTGTAGCCTGTTAGGCCTCCAGGTAGCCATTGAGTTCCTTGGTAGTTAGCTGCCCTTTGCACGCCAGTGTAGTAAATGCAATATAATCCATTAAGGACAAAGTTCGGTATATATGCACCATGTGTATTTTTACAATCCACATGTGAGGAAAGTTACTGAACTTTGCCTTGGCAGATGATAATCATAGACTCTGAACCATTTGTATACATTAAAATTGCTACTACCATATACAGGTTTGGAGAGTTTGAATTAAAGTGCACCCCATGAAATTTAACACTTTTTCTTTCCATATATGTTTTTGATACGCAACTCCCACCCAGATTATGAAATTTAAATTTTTTTGATTCCAATGCAGCTTTCCAAACAGCAACCAACTTTAATATCTGTCCTTTGGTTCATTATATTTAAAAAACCAACTGCTTTGGAGTGACTTAATTTGCTATTAATAAATGCAAAAAATTCCAACTAAATGGTTACGTAATAATGCGTATCACAGATGCCCTTTATCAGTTCCTGTATATAACTGGTTTTTATCTCAAGTTTTAATCGTTGAGCTTTTCCCCCCCCCCCCATGGGCAGCATTGGATGTGTGAATTTTACATAAGCCCCTAAACATATTTTGAACCCTAGCGAGGCATGTTTGGTTGGAAGAAACTGTGAAATCAATTGTTAGAAAAGTGGTAAAATTACCCCTTTTGTGCTATACAACGCTCAATACGTGGGACAGTTTTTGGAATTTTTTCAAATCTTAATATAAGACCTAATATATAAACCATTTATAAATAACCAGCTTTATTTTAAAAGCATGGGTCCTGTGTATTATTTGGAGTCGTTTGATTGAAACTGCCATTGCATCCACATCAAAGAATTAGCCCGATCAAATACCGTAACTTCCTGCGCATGAGCCGCTTGGAGTAAGAGTCTTGAAAATTTATGTTTAGGTGTCAGTGATTTAATCGCACCGCAGCATAAGGTGCACTTGGGTTCAGGTTTATTGAATGTCTCCATACCTTTACCTCTTCTTTAGCATACCCGTGAAGCATATAATCCCCCAAATAAATTTATTAAATTTTACGTCAAGAATATTGGGTTTTCACTTCACTTGATCAGAAATGGGACAGTCATGGCTGCAACTAATTTCAGATACAATTTTATCATTTTGGTGGTTAATCCAATAAAATTAAACTCCAAATCGCAATTTTCAGCTCCTTTCATACGATGAGGCAGGCATTTGTAGGTTGGAAAATTTAGGGGGTCCAGTATGTCCACATTCCAGTAGCAGGCATTTTTTTGTAAAGGCTGCAGCATCTCACAAAAAGCCTCAAATACCACATTTGTAAAAAAATCCAGCTACAAAATCCTTGCATGATAATCTATCTGCAATTAATACCACCAATTTTATTTTTAGAAATGGTTTATAATAAGGTTATTTCATTCCCCCACAAAATATGTCTCCAGACTCAGAAAGCAGAGAGACATGAAAATACCCTATCGATATGAAAAAGAAACTGATGACTCCAAACTAAAATAATCAAATTTTGGTCCTAGATCTGTATATCGGTGTCCCAAAATACAAAAACTTGCTGCAGCATAAATTTTAGTGTTATCTGTTTTGTGCATCAAAAGGGAAACTATTTAACTTGGTGTATTTTTTTATCATCAATTTGCTATCCACTATTACTGAATCTTCAGTATGTAATACAGTGATTAGAACTTCAACTGTGAATACATTTAAAAAACATAATATAACACCTTTTAATTTGACAATGAATATTCTAATTGCTTTGTTAAAAATCAAATAAAAAGTTTTTTATTTTTTTCTTGTAAAATTTATAGTGTATGTACAATAATGGCAAAAGAAGAAAGAATAAAACATTCTTGAAATGTTTGCATTGGTAAAATAACATGACGCAGCAATTCAAAACAAAATCTATTTGAAAATGCCAATAGACTCTACAAACTAATATCGTCTGCCGTAATTCACATATTTCAAATGATTTACAATCAGCACAACTGCACGTTGTAACTAAAATATGAAACTCAACAATTTTTACACCTTGCCACTTCCACACCAGGAAGATGAATTGAACCAATCCCAGCATGCATCAGCATGCTGGAACATTATTCTCATGTGTCATCCCGCATGCCCACCTCACCAACAAGCATTTTCTGGATACGTCCAACATTCTCTATTCACCCATGATCCTGACTGTACATTGTAATTCGTGAAGTGGCATGTGTGGGATTGGTTCATATTCCTGTGTTTGACTGAGCTCCCCATCATACTTCCTGTACAAACCAACTAGTTTCCACAAGCACCTCTCAAGTGAGATAAGGAAACTCAATATTTGGAATCAATGTAAGGTCAAATCTTGAAAGCGTACACAAAATTTGATCCGTAGCAATGCTGATCGTTAATAAGTATGCTCAGGCGCGTAGCCAGCCCGGTGGTTCCGAGGGGCAATTCCCGGTAGGTTTGCACAACGTCCCGGTCACAAGCAAGAATTTCCGTTGGTCGCAGGGCAAACGATCCGAAAAGGGCTGATTTATCATAATCTCCGGTTTATTTCCCCGATGTCCCCTCATTTTTTTTTTCAGAGGGGGCACTCTGCCCCCAACCTGCTACGCCACCGAGTATGCTTGATCAGTAGTATATCGGATCGATTGTAAGTATACAAGGACGGTGAAAAGTATCTACAAAAAAATGATTGTTGTCCAGGACATCAAATCATTTTTCTAAATGATTACAACAACAGCTTCTCACAAGCTCTATACAACTTATAATGAGGCATGATAGAGTCGTTCTGATGTGAATTTGGTGTGATGATTGGAATTATTTATCACAATTTCTTCTTGTAATATATCCAGTCCCAAGCATAGCTATAAGTTACCTCGAGTATGAACCACTGTCGTCGCTGCACTACAAGGATCATTAACATTTTTATAGTATCAAACAAATGAGGCCTCTGCTATGTCTTACTGAATTTTGATATAGAAATACCAAACTTCTCTTCCAAAGGACTATACATCTTTGAACTGGCAAATAAAGTTTTCACCAGCCTTATTACACTGATAAATTTCCTGTGTGGTACTGATCAAACTCTGCGAGAGAGAATGAGGAGCGGTTTTCCATTTTTTTTGAGGATAAATTTGCCCAACCCAAAATGACTTAAAATCATATTTCATTCATTATTGTTTTTTGGTTAAAAAAAAAAAAAAAAAAAAAAAAATCTCACGAATTCCTTAAAAGCTACAGGATTTAAAAAAAATTCCTATGCATGATTATGTGCACTTTTTAAATATATAAATCTATGACAATATTAGAACAAACCCCCAATAAAAGTTGAATTTCATAAAAATAATATAATAATATCTAATCATAAGCGTCTGGAATGCCAGGCCTAAATAAAATCTTGACTTAAAATGAGATGCATGCAGAGATGTAGAGATTTTACTTTAGAGTTAACTGCATGAGTACTACCTCCTGATTGGTAAAATGGAGCTTAAAAATTACTATATGATGATAATCAGCCAATCAGAATGCCTTGTTTGAAACCGGGGGGGTGGTAGGATTCAGGGGGTTAAATGTTGCCTCTGGGGAGAATAATTGATCGATATGCATATGATAATACATGTGTTATGTACAGTACCGGGGCCATTTTCCAACTTAAAAACAAGTAATACATATGTAGTGTACTCACGTTGAGATTACCGTCAAACATTTTGGTGGCTTGTTGAACCAACCAGTGCATGCATTCGAACCTAAAGTTAGTCAATATATAAATACTATTTGCCACCAAAAAACAAAATTGTCCAATTTGGATGGTACCACTAAATAAAATGCAAGTCTTTTAGGGTTCCACTTGATACATTTTTTATTCAATGTTATTTGTGGTGATGAGTTCCATAGTGGTCACCTTGGTACATGAGAACAAGACGCAACAGAGAGGGGGCGCTATTTCCGGCCAAAAATCAAAAGCCCACAGGTGTCTAACGCAAGTGTGTAGTTTTTTTGGTTTGAAAACCCACGAATTTTAAGTGGTATCATCTTCTGATACCCTATCTCAATTCGCGGAAGATTTCTTCACAAAATTCTGTTCCCGAAATTCTCTGCACTGTATGCAAACTGCGAACGCCACACTTTGTTTTGTTCAATGCAAATATGGCGAGCGAGGGCACTGAAAAGTCAACAGCCAAAAGGTACCCTCTCTGTGCCTATCTTATCTCAAAATTAAAAGCACAAAATTCTACATTTCACAAAAATACTTACTATGAATGTATCATGACGACAAAAAAAAAGAAGATTTATTTCTTTTATGTCCCAAATATTGATCATATGCTGTTGAAGCTTCAGAACTAATTTCTGATGCATTCCCTGCATGACTAACATTATTTTGGCACACCAAAACCTATAATGAGTGTATTTAGTTAAGTGTTGGCCAAAAAAAGTAAGCACTGCCCCATAATAGAGCCGCCCTAATATGACAAAGGCTGTATTTGTATAGTTTACTCTCAATTTGGTTTAGGAACTTTTCTTGCTCACTTCAACATCATCAAAAAGGATGTTGAATTGACTAAATTACCTAACTGCTCACTGAAAGACGTAGCATTTGTCTTTCAAATTTGTATAGGTTATGTCATTTTTTCCCCATGCATAGGGGAAATTCGGAAAGTTCACAACAACCTTTGACACGAGGGCAACAAACTATAAAATAACACAACATTTACGATACCCTTTTTGCCCTACAAAGCTAACGTGTAAAAAATAGGAAGCAAATGGAGAGTTAAGCTTAGAGCTTTCCAAGCGGTGGGGTAACACTTCCTACCGTTTGGGCCAAATAATAAAAACAAAGACAAAACCCACCAAAAAACCTAAACATTCAGCTTTTTTGCCTTCATGTGCTCATAATTCATAAATTTTGGGTTATCTGTATGAATCAATGATCAAGAAACAAATGTACAATAGGGTACAACTACAGTAATTCTTTTTCCCTTCAATTAAACAATGGCAAATATTTTTTTATTATTTTTTACGGGCATTAAGAACACAACACTAGTACGTATACATATGAAACCCAGCACAGTCGGCACAATACAAAAGACTTTCCACTTATCTGAACACATGCTTGGAACTACGGTGGTTTTATTTTACAAGGTGGCCATTTAAATTTAAAAGGGGTGCTTGTTCATCAAATAAAAAACAACGTCAAATGGGAATATATTCCGTATTTTTTTACATCTGTGTTGTCAGTTGTTGATTTCGCACCCAACAAAAAGAAGTAATGATTTGTTACATAAATGATAACTTAGTTTTGGGATACTCAGTTTGCGAATCCAACCAGAAATTTTCAGATGGATTGGTTGCCTCGTCAAACTGCCGATGGTAACACTGCTCTCTAAACATCGGTTTGAACATCGGTGATCTATAACACTCCTTTAAAATGGCCGTTTACAATCGTCATGCAAAACAGCTGGATAATTTTAAATTTTATTAACTTATTTTACTAAGGTTGCACATAATTTATTTCTTTTGAATTTCACAGGCTGAAATGATTTACAGATTAAAAGGTCAGAGGTCATAATCATCTATACCACTATCCAAATATTTGACATTTGACCTTTGATAAAATCAAAATCAACAAAAGGTACATATACAATGTTGATTTCTAAATGTACAAAACACAATCACTGATTTGCCAACAACAAAAACGCTGTTGTAAAATCAACAGTAATTGCAAATACAGAATAAAACTTTTCCCATCTCACTTCTTTAATCACAACCTCGACAATTTTGTTCTTTCATTTCTCTTGTTATTTCAATCTATCAATGCATCTGATAGATAAAACAACATTGAACCCTTAAACTAAGTTTATTAAGATAATAAAAAACATCTGGTCTAGAAATAATTTTTGTGGCTAAAATAACAAGATCATAAGACAAGAAACCACCCACTATTGATGAAGTACTCATACTAACATACTCACTTTATTTCTCAAACTTAAATTGTAGCAAACGTATATTCTTTTAAGACATTTAAAATTGATGCACATTCAGTGATAAGTACGATAGCGCCTGTGTACTATCATTCAACAGTAAGTGGTTTCAAGTTATTTCAATTAAAGTGTATTGAAGTATGAATATATGAAATCGCCTGGTTCAATGCCACTAATGTCGCATAGCCTACGATATTTTTTTTACCAGTTTCCTACAAAGTACAACCTACACAAGGCTTATTACTATCGAGAGTATCTCTTCCTTTACGAAGCTTTGGTAAAATATCTAGAAACTGAATGAACTGTATTTGTAAGCTTAAGTCTACTACTGCACTTATTACAAGATAAAACATTTACAGATACTGGTTGCCATGGAAACCGGTACACAAGCATTTCTCATTTTTAAAGAGTTACTGGTTTTTCTTCAAATTTACAATAAAATTTGTTGTCCAAGTGGAGCCACTTAAGGTACGTACATTCAGTTAAAAATTGTTACCCTTATTCCCCGTTCCCCAAATTCGTAAAAGATTCCAGTTTGAAGGCAAGATCATAAAATAGGAGTAGTATTAGTATGTATTGATGATTTGTTTGTCAATGTTTTGGAATACCGGCATGTGATGACATGTCAATCTGCTATCCCCATTTCTGCAACCATAGAAACAGCAGCATATTCTTTCCTGATCCCTGCTTGATTGTCATCACAATTACTCTCGATGGCACTAGCATTGAGTTCTAATTGATGCGTACTGACACTGGGCAACCACATGTCGGTCCAAGGCTTGACAAATCTGTAAGGCAGAAAGACAAAATGCAAGAAACTTTGCTTGTATTTGAGGTAATAAAAGCACAAGTCACTGCAACAATTTCTTACAGATTGAACATTTGCATGGTCAGCCATAAGCAAGGAGAGCCATGAACCTGCAACATTGATGAAAATGTTATTGTTACAGCAAATGGAAAATGACGTCCATTCAATGAATCATGAAATCAAGGCTCTCCCTGCATAGACCATAACAAGAGGAGGTAGTGTTCTTCCCACAATGCATTTCTTCCATAACAAGAGGAGGTAGTGTTCTTCCCACAATTGCATTTCTTCCATACAAGAGGAGGTAGTGTTTTCCCACAATGCATTCTTCCATAACAAGAGGAGGTAGTGTTCTTCCAACAATGCATTTCTTCCATACAAGAGGAGGTAGTGTTCTTCCCACAATGCATTTTTTTTTTTAATGTTCAATTTAAAAGGTATTGTATTTTTCCCACAATGCATTCTTCCATAACAAGAGGTAGTGTTCTTCCCACAATGCATTTCTTCCATAACAAGAGGAGGTAGTGTTCTTCCCACAATGCATTTCTTCCATAACAGAGGAGGTAGTGTTCTTCCCACAATGCATTTCTCCATAACAAGAGGAGGTAGTGTTCTTCCCACAATGCATTTCTTCCAATACTAATTTTGCACTGGTTGTCACAAGTATTTACAGTTACAAAAAGTACTTAAATTGCAAGATTGAGATGAGTTTTGTCCATTTAGATACTTTTTGTCACTATAAATTCATGTGACAACCTGCAGTGCGTTGAATTGCATTGTTGGAAAAACCCTAAACCTCCTCTTGACCATAACCATGCAAGTGGTGAATTAAACTTTTTGTTGTCATAACTCATGTCTAGCAGCTGATAAAAGCTACCTCTTCTAACCCACACAGTGGTGGTCTAGAAATCCCCTATAATTATAGACATTGTCATTGGTTTAAAATGTGTAAATGAAATCTTGACAAAAAATTCTGTATTTTTGTATGCTATCAAACAATATTTTCTTAATAAAAAACAGAGTTGGTAAGTTAACGCCACTGTTATGGTTGTTTAAATTTTTAATGTATGCGTAACAGACGAGGACGAGGTTGCATATGAGCCGTGAAAACACCCCATGACCAGCCCACATCAAAGCGCTCAAATTAGTTTATGGTTTGCAGTCTCTATAGATCACTCCGGAGGTATGTCACTTCCGCTGATGCCGTTGACAACAAACCAATTCACCCCGAATCACAAAGAATACCATGTGCGAATGGTAAATAGTCCTTTGTTTTGCTGCATTTTTTTAAACTTTAGGGTTATAATATGTCAACTTAAATAGTTTCATTTGTTATGTTTGGAGTTTTGAGTCAGATTTTTGCTGCATGAATTGGCTGTCACAAGTTTGTTTATATTTTGTGTTGTTTTGCCGGCTTTTGATCAACGGCATTATCACGCCGCTGTATAAAAAGTAAACAAAGAGTGATCAAGTTCCCGGATTACCGGAGTGACAGAATGCTGTATCTATTTTGATTCATTTGGACGAGTTGCTATATCGATCAAAGCTTGGCCGCCATCATCTGTCCTTACCTATATACAAGGAAAGGGCATCATCTACTGCACATCACCATTTGTTACATCGCTAGTAATCTCCTCCCCTTCCTTGTGTACGACTACTTTTGTCACAGTGAACTCGGGATTGCGAGACTGTTCTTCTGCCAAGGTTTCTGCCAGAATCTGTCAAACCAAAACAATTGCAACAAATAAGGACAGAGATTTAGAGATCTTCGACGGCTCAAAATAGTTCTTATGAGAACATGATTGAGAAAAATAAAGTATTTTAGTTGAAGAGAGTAAATTAGGTTTTATTAAACAACAAAATAAACATCTTAACAAGTAACATGCAGAAAGTACATATAGTTTTAATTCCAAATTTGAAATGTACCTACAGACCAGTTGAATTGAATTCACAGGGTTATTCCACTTCAAATTTGCAGTCTTCCACGGGGGACTATCAATTTGAAATGGAAAAGCCCACAGACAACTTTCTTTTAAAATCCAATCCCTATCTATGGAGACTGGTTAAATCTTTCACAAGAAGCATAGAATAAGTAACTTTGTTGCATCAAATGCATGATTGATAAGCCTAAATGTTACCAGGAGTCTGTTCGCGAACTCAGTCATAAATCTATGTGCATACTATGTCATGCCAGAGTGGACCAATTTAACCAAAACACTGTGCATCTAGTATGTAGGACATATGCACAAGTTAGTATACATGTAGAGCTATATAGATGAGAATTTTGCAAACCAAAGACATCATTTTACATCTTGTAATTGCACCCCGTTTTGCTTCTCTATTGAACAAATTCTGTTGAAATCTTGACCCAAAGAATGATGACAATGATTAAATCCATATAATAACACAGTGAACATCACTCTGAATAACATATTAGAAAACATGGCAACAGTGCACAAATATCAACAGGGTTTCACTTCAAATAAGCATTAACATTTTTTTGAGGGAGTGATTTTGTTGATCATATATGGTACAAGATTATCACTAACAAGCAAAGTAATCATGTTATTTCACAATCAGAAAAATAGTGTTATACAAACAGAAACAAATTTCACAACAACAACAATGGACAATGAAGAGCAGTATGTACAGCCTAGTAGAGCTTTGCACTGTGTGCTGCAGTTTGCTCTGAATATTTTGAATGCAATGTGCCATTTCTTGGAACTAGAAAGATGACTATTACTTGCAAGCAATTTATAGAGTGGTTGAATATGATCTTTTGCCAGCATATATTAAAAACATAATTCTTATGATAAACTCAAAGAAAGAATAACAAATATGTGTTAAGACAAAATAATAGAATGGTGCACTTAGTGAGTGAGCTGAAATTTTGAGAAATTATTTTATGGGTCATGAAAGAAACCAGAAAGATCATTCATTTCCATCTTCTTTTCGTCCAACTTAGAGACTCTGTCCGGTATAAAGTATGAAGTATCGCTTCTGCACGTGGAACAGATTTCCCGTATTACAATGAGTCGTTCCATTTGAACCTTCTGTGGAAATCCCTTTCTAAATCCTCCATAACGGGTGTGTACTTCAAAGGATATTATCTTAATAAGCTATTCTCTTTAGACTCCCAAACCCTCTCTGTGAAAGACTGACAGGGGTGGCGCATGGAGTAACCAAATGTCAGGTCTATACTGGAAGTATTTTGGAAAATTTTGAGGTGAGGTGTCGTCTAATATCCTGGATAAACGTGTACACAGACAGTGCCAGGGATGTCTACCAGAAGAACAAACAAATCTATGCAAGATCAGTGTATTATGTTGGGGGCTGACATCCTGAGACTAAAATATGCAAGGAGGTCACTCAAAGATCCATTAAATGACATCAACAATCAATTCAATGGCATTGTTGAACATATGTTTGATCTTGAGTTTAACCCTGCTGCATAATTTCAAGGGACCATGAGTATCCGTCTCTATTTCAACTTGCATGGAGGTCAGAGGGATCTTCTAATTGGTAATCAATTCAGTGTCGGGGTGATGGGTATTTTCAATGCAATACATTTGTATCAAAATTGTGAGCTCACTTCATACTACAAGTTGGACAGAATACTGTTTCCTTCCCTCTTGGCATTTTTGCTACTTGTGGATTTCTCTTATCCCAGAAGAACCCACATTAAGTATACCCTCCCTCCCACACAACCATCAACCCACCTACCTAACCACAAAATCCTGATGCATTCCATTAAAATTTAACGAACTGCTTCTGAAAAACCCATAAAAGATTTCTATCTTTGCCAAAGCAGATGAATAGAAGGTCAGGGCTCATGGCACCATAGGGTTTTACTGATGCTCTAAAACAAGCTCCTAACTTTGATAATTTATGTAAGCCACTTCTTAACTATATAAACTTTATTATTGGAGTCATTAGATAATTTTTAAAAAAAAGCAATAAATTTCTTAAAGTTACTTGAAAAAAAAAATTATCAAAAAGAAATTCATAAATTAAAACTTCAAAATTAATATTTTTCAAAATATGAATTTCCCAACAAAAAAACAAAACACCTTATTTCCTTGAACCTGGGATGGATCCAAACCCCATCTTGAAAGTACAGTGCCTTGAGCCTAGAACAAAGAAATAAAACAAAATAAAAGCAAATGTTGATTAACCAATGTAAACCCAAAGGAAAAACATGCCGTGCAAAAGTAAATTGCAACAGACAAGATTATCCTGTTTGTTACAAGGCTGACATGCTCCCTTATCACAGGTCGTTAGTCAATAACCCACAGGTACTGCTTTGATTTGTGGTCTGCTTTAATTGATTTGTGGTCCACCCAATTTATGGTCCGCTTTCATTGATTTCTTGGTCTGCTTTTCAATTGTGTATTTTAAGGGGTATAAATGCATGCTAACAAAGTGCTCTGAAAACCATATTTGTGAAGTTGAGGGTTAGGAAGTTGGGTTTTAGATTACAAAAATACTTTAAAAGTAACAAAATCAGAAGAAATGGGAATGGATAAGTATAGGTAAATGACAAACACGCAAAACTGATTGTAGATCTTTAGAAGATGCATGCATCTGGATTGTTTGAGGAAATTCCACTGAAAAATCGTTGTCAGCAAGTGCATAAGGGCCATTCTCCGTTAAAGTGTTCAAGTTTGGTCTCCAAAATGACGAAATATCAACATTAAGGAATTCCTGAAAATCATTGAAAATCGTAAACTTAATATTCTCAGAACACGGAACAATGCATGGGTGATCTTAAAAATATATCCGATTTTTAGTATGTTGCCTAACGTTAACACTTAAGTAACATATCTGTCGTAACGTATCTGTCGGGCCTTTTTCTTAGTCGTGCTGATCTTGATGAAGTACGTGCTTCACCGACTTAGTCTCTATACGTTATCAGGTATTACCTTCATACTAAAGCATGGTGTGGTATTCGACTTTATGTATCACGCCATATTGCAAGAGCGTAGCAGGAGGGAGGTAACGTATCTGTCACGGTATGAACGTAACAGGAGGGATTTCTTTCATTACTAGGGCTGGAAATTGTTACGTTGAAACCAGATTTTTATGCAAAACATGTATAACATTGACATCTCGATTTATCACATATTGGAACATAGGTATTCAGTTATTTTTAGCAATTTTGTATCTATTCGAATTATGGTAACGTATCTGTCTGCAATATTGGCGACATGCTCTCAGAGAACTCTTGCGAAACTTTAATAATCCAATATTATCATGTTTTAAACTTAACAATTAGTGCATAATAGAGGCTGATAAAAATGCAATGCAATCTATGATATGCGCTCTTGTGTAACGAGCAGGGACACATTTTAAAGAACGGATTTGGGCCTTATTGCTTGATACTTTCTCATCCGGTTACAACATCTAGTCCGGATCATTTTGAAAACATAACTCCTAAGTATAATTTATATTCCTAAACATTCATTCTTAAAGGCCAAAAACAAGCTTTGAACTGTGCATGACTGTGAGCGACACTAAAAACGACTTTTTGAACACTTATCGGAGAATGGACCCTAATGTACAGGGCCGTCCCCAGAGGGGGGTGTGACACCCCCCATTAACAAAATTCGGTCGGCAAAACATTAACTTGTCAGCCTTGTGTCGGCAAATGGACACTTGATTTCATCATCAATGAACAAATTAAAAATTATTGATTTTGGTTTTTAATGACGGAATAGGCAACGTGCGCCGTTGGCGACCCCCCCCCCCTTCAAAAAAATTTGAACGAGTGAAAAAAATATTTGGTTACCCGGGAGCGCAGCGGAGCCGGAAAAATTTGAAATGCCTGAATCCGGACCATGGTTTGGTCGGCAAACGAGACTCAACGCCCCCCCCCATTAAAATGGTCTGGGACGCCCCTGATAATGTATTGGAAACACTGACCACAATGTTCTTTACCCTACAGTGATACTCCAAGGAAGGATATGAGGGAAAATAGCAATGTGCCATCTTGTTGAGAAAGGGGACAAGGCTATTAGCGATCAGTCGATGGCCCTTTAAAGGACACTTGGCACATTTGAAAAAAATAGTGCGCCCTCAAAATTTTTCTAAATCGATTTTGATGGTTGTAAGCGTCAAGCCTCACCAAAACATTAAAAAATCAGCTTCCTTATAATGTAAACGGAACGATTTTGTAATTTAGCGTCGCCGGCGACGCGAAATTCAGCAGACGCGAAAATGGCGTTTAACACAAGAACACGCACGACGTATGAATGTTTCTCACGCTATGCTCACTGGTTGACCGGTCATAACATTGTGGTTTTAATATCAGTGGTGACAGTCAAAAATATTCATGTAATATACACATTGGTGATTAACGTTAGGAAACTTACAAATTGGCCTACAAATTACCTGGATGTCTCTATCCTCATATCAACGTCCCTATCTGTTTGGGGTATGTTATTTTTATGTGTAAAATATTCTCTGTTTTCAATGGCCTACACTATATTTGAGAGCAAATGAAGAAATGTCATATTTTGGGAAAATGTGCCAGTGCCACTTTAAGGTCGGCAACTGGAGGGACTGCCTTCTGCATTGCTGGGGTTTCCCATGCTTTCCAATTACAAAGGCGATACCATGGTAGTACCTTTGTGAATATGAATCAATGACCTTGGACCAGGGGGGGGGGGGGGGGGGGGTGTCAATTAGCATGTCAGCTTGTATATCCCGGAGTGCAAGCCAGTGGTTAATCAACACAAGCGTGTGAGGGATCTACTTTGGATGCGGAATGGTCTCGATTTTCAGATGCCAGATCCTGTCTGGAATTCTATGCTTTCAGATTTCAAGGGATGTTGTTGTTGTTTTGAATTTTGTTTGCTTTGTGATTGTTTGACGTGCCATTCCCTTGATGTTAGTATTATCCAAAATGATGTAATGATCACTTTCAGTTTTATACAGGGTTCAAACAGTTCAAGAACATTCAGAATACTACATAGTAATGCACTGGCCTTCCTCTTCAGGTGTATGCACCTTTGAGCTAGTACAATCCTCAATTCCCGTGGCACAGTTCAGTGGCCTTCTTCACCAATGTGGTTTTATAAAATACACCCCCTGGTATTTGGGTATGAATTATGACCCCAGATCACCAAGGTCTTTCATGTCATGGATGCAAGTACAACCTACTGCACTGTGTCCTGGTGGATGAGCATTGTAACTCAAGTGGCAGGTCCATGATTCAAAGCTCTTTTGCTGAGCCCTGGTATATGTTCATCACATTTATTCCATAAATCTTTTCCTTGTTTATACACATTACTCTTGTTCTCAAATTGCTGATTGAAGATCACAATCACAGGGCTTTTTGTTTAAAATTCTGTATGGGCCCTTTTGGTGACCTATTTGGCCCAGACTCAACGGAATAAGCTACATGTGGAAATATAGATGAGGTGACCATCAAGGTTTTACAAACCCAAGTTAGCACCTGGTCTACTGACAGTTTAGAGTGCGAAGAATATGCCCATACTGTTACAGCATTTCAATAACCTTGACTCACGCCTTGATTTTAGCGCTGAACAAGCCTTGCAGATGCTCACGCATACTGCCGGGCAGTGCTTTGTTCGTTGACCGGCGTTGACGTCACATGTCAACTCATCTATACTTTCATAAAGCCTGCTGAAATCATCAGGGTCAGTAGTGACAGGGTCACAAAATGGCCACACCCTGGATCACTAGTGGCCCTAATGAATTTGGCAGACTATGGAATAAGTTGCATGTGGAAATATACTATATTTTGTAAAGTCTGCTCAATTCATCAGGGTCAGTAGTGACACAGGGTCACAAAATGGCCACACACTTAAATTTCCCTTCACTACACAATTTCCCAACCATTTCTCCAGTATTACATATTAGAACCCTGTTATAAACCGAATTGTAATTTATTCCGCAAAGGTGCACAAAAACCAAAAATTCTTAATTTTGTTCTTTGACGTTAACAAGTTAATGAACAAAATCGATAGCTTAAAGATGAAAAACAAAAATGAAATTAAATACCAACCAACTAGAGAAAACCAAGCATGAATACCATGCAGGGAGCATTCCGTGAAAATTTCCCGACCATCTATGTACATGTTTTATTCGTCTGCCTGTCGGTTTCAGCATGCTTACCTCACCCACCTTATCGTGGTCAATATCGGCGTCACCTTGAATGATAATCTTCTTCTCCACCCTCGTTTCTGTTACATCACCTTTAACCGTCTGCGTTTTCAGTGCAGAGGTAAAAAACATAACGGAAATAACAAACGGAAAACAAAAAACAAAATACATGTCATGCAATTTTTAGTTGCTGTTAGCATAAAAACGCAAAGGTGCAAACGTTGGTGGGAAATTTGCTCTGGTGGACCCAAGTGTGTGATTTATAGTAATTATATATAACCACTAAAATTGTGACACAAACATTTGATATGTCATCAAAACGCATCATCGGAATTAACTGAAAATTTGGAAATAACTTTTCCTCAGGGAAATCTAGTGAACTATACAGCTTAAACGTCAAAGTACAAAGTAAATTAATCGATGCACTCCGCAGCATTATCACACTTTACTACCAAACGTGCTTACACACGCTTAGGCACAGACTAAATTGAGCGCGTTTAAGACACAGTGCATGATGTACAAAGCAAATCTCTTACACAGATACACAAAATACTGGTCATAGAAGTTGACAAATACCAGGCATTCCTTGTGAGACGTGTGGGAGTTTATTGATTACTTTGTACTTCTAGGTTTACTGAGTATAAAAGCAAATTATGGAGGTGCTAGGATCATGAAATGCACCTTTAAAATTCTGTTCTCAAATACTGGACCACTGATAGGTGCATTTTTTTAGAATTCATTGCATTCTTAGTAATCGGTTTGAATAAATTTTTGATTTATTTAAAGCTATGATGTGGAATATTTGGTGAAATGTGGCATTTTTATTTCATAACATTTAATCTTACTTTTCATCTTTAAAAACATGTTCTTTATCTGTAAATGGATGACTATGTGGCGGAATAAGGCGTGAACATGTTCTGGACAAAACCCATGAGAAACGGCATGTTGATGTGAACTTATTACTGTTAGCTAAGTGACGTTTAAGGCTCGATGTTTACCTCTAACTCTGCATTCTTCAACTCTGGTGGTATGTGACATTCAGTGTTTTTGAAGTGATAAAAGCATGCCTCGTATTAACGTACCTGTTTTGTTTCTGGTCTTGGGCCATGATGTTTCCTACAAGCACCACTACATGCTTAATTCATGTTCACAATGCAATACTAAACGTTCTACTTTTTGTTTTTTTTTTGCATTAAAAAAGGTGAATTTCTAGCAATGGCAAATTATTTTGGTTGATATTCAAAACTAAACAGTGAATTAGTTGAACAAGATGCACCATCAGCGTTTCATTACTTAGCACGATTCCAATTGTAAATTTCTTTCTAACTTTGAATAAAAATAAATTGCTTGCAATATGCACAATATAAAAAGAAAGACGATTTAGTCAAATACATTTAGTGCTTCATATTACAAAATTATAAGTTGATGGGCATTTTTCCCTATGTACCTATTGATATACTTTGTCCAGCCATGAATACGGTGTGATGTCATACCTTTCAGTGATAAACGTGCATGTGTGTCACAGCTGTAATTGCGAGCGCAGGAAGTGGGCGTGCATGATACGAATATAATAGCTGTGCAAAAGTGACGGCAACACTCCGTACATCTGAGTGGACAAAGTATAGTACAGATACAACACCTACATATATATAAACACACACATCTATTTTTTTCAATCTGTTTTTGTGAGTAAATATTATTTAAAATAATGAACGAAACATACCGTTTGCCAAGTTATTAATATATTAAATGGTTGTACTGGGGCTGGGTAGGTATGTGGGTGGGTAGGTATGTGGGTAGGTGGGTGGGTAGGAACATAACAGGGTGGTTGGGTATGTGGGTGGGTGGGTTGGTAGGTAGAAAGGTAGGTACATAAAGCTTCACAAGAATACTTGGAACATAAACAGTTTAATTGCATAGCCTTTTTATAAAATAAGTCTCTCGACAGATCTGATTATTGAAGGGTTTGGTATAAATAGTAATAAAATTATGAGAAGAGCAAATACAATAATGTTCTCACTTAGAGTGGTTCAATAAAATGGTCTTAATTAGGTGTGCTAATGTGAAATATTTCTTTGTTTTGGAATTCTGCTTTTTCTGACATGCCCTGTAAGTGGGGTAACACCAATTGTTTCATAGTTTATTATTATGGACCTGTCAATACTTGTGTAAACACTATAAACTGTATCCAGTACATACCTCATGATTAACGTAGGTACCAAAAGATAGGATCACATAAGACGCGTCAATAATGGTTAGAAATATTTTCACAAATGATTAACTAACGACAAAGTGAATCGCCTTATAGAAAGGCAGACTCCTAGCAGTTTGTACACAATACACATGGGCTGGTATTCTGAAATGGAGACTTACTTTAGATCTGGGTTTAAACCAGGGTTAGTCTACAAGAATGGACCATTTTCCTTTCAAAATACTTTGAAAGTTGAAAGTAATGGGTGAGAAAATTCCGGAGGAATTTTTTTCTCACCCGTTACGAGTATTAAAATTTAACGACAAATCAACACAATTACGTCATATTGTGTCATTAGGATTAGGTACATCAAACCAATTTAGACCAATTAAAAACCTTATAAAACATATACATACACCTGTTACAGCATATTTTTAGAGTATGTTGGAAAGAAAAAAGATCCACTCATGTAGGACTAACCCTGGTTTAAACCGAAGTGTAAAGATAGACCCCTTTCATAATACCAGCCATTATGTGTTAGATCATAGAGTGCACATGTCCTATCACATCAAAAGGGCCCACTTCTGACAACAGTTGGAGATTTCTTTGTTAGTATCCTCAAATGGAATCTAACTTTAGAACTTGGTTTAAACCATGGTTAGTCCTATATGAATGGACTTTTTTCCTTTCAAAATACTCCAAAGGTTTGCTGTAATGGGTGAGAAAATTCCTCATGATGAGCCGTACCGGTCCATCCATGATGAGTTTTCTCACCTGTTATTTTCAACTTTCAGAGAATGTTGAAAGGAAAAAGGTCCACTCATGTAGGACTAACCCTGGTTTAAAGCAAGGTCTAAAGTTAGACTACAGAAACAATGAATCCTCAAATTTTAGTACTCGTCATTCACGTTCAAATAACAATATACATAATTTTATCGTACAATTATATGACAATGAACTCTGAACCATTTTTTACAGAGACCCGAACTTCAAACACCCACAATACTGATTGGGCAAGTTCAGCAAGTATACCATTTTGATGTGATAACACATACACAAATCCAAGAATACTTAACCAAGCCAATTTACCAATACAGTGGCTTAAATTTTTTCAGATGCACAGCAGAAAAAGGTTAACATGAACTGCAAATTTGAGCCACTCAAAATTTTCACCCAGTAGGATAGGAGCAATTAATTACACATTGGGAACAAAAATGCACGAACGCAAACAAGCACGTCACAATTGAAATTTTGGATTGTCACTGAGACCCAACAAAGTGGAAAGAAATACCCCAGTTCTTATTTGGTGCCAATGACATTTTAAGTTACAAGATATTAATTCTTTTTCCACCCCTCTCCATCATAAAATATTCTGTGGAAAAAGCTCAAAACTTCACAGATTGTAAAGTAAACAATTGTTAAGTGACCTCTTTATGCGGAAATGCACCCAAATCTTGGCTTGAAAAACCTATATATTTAATATTACTACACACTGAAATTCCTATTCCAATTGAAATATATCAACCTGCAGAGTGTTCAGTCAGGTCCTACTGTTTCTATGTATCCATATTATTTCAGTAAATGCAAGGCAGTGTTGACTTCTTGAGCTGCTTTTACTAAAAAAACAAATTCAATCACCAGCAACATGGCATACTCAATGAAGTCTATATCTACTTAGGGCCATGTTAGGAGTGTTCGGATCATGCATACATGCAGCTCCGGATCAGCTTACTCAGTTGAATAAATCCTGACACCACCACAAGCCATTACCAATGACTTGTGGATATGCTAAGAAGATCTACTCATGACCAAGAGGTGGTGTCACACAAGTTTAAACAGTGTTTTTAACTGAAATCCTGTTCAAGACAGGTTTTGGGATCTGCCCAAATGTTAAGCTGGTTAGCTCAGCCAATTGGAGACCCTTTATCTGTAGATTGGAGGTTCAAATCCTTCAAATGCTTTGTCTTGACATGATAGGGACATGATCATGTATTCTTACCCATGCTTCCATTGTATTGCCTCTATGCATTTAAAAATACTGCTACTCTCAGGACAGTGCAATCATTTGGAGCCTACGTAACTTAAAGGAGAACCCGTACAACGAACAATTTTAATTAATATATACTATAAAATAATTATTGACCACAAATCGAGTGGTTTCATAGAAAAACGGAATTATATAACCCTAACAATGAATTAAAACCATCTAGTCTGACCATGTGCTATTTAAAAAATCGCACTAGTGTATAACGTGTTATGCGATGCGACCGGCACATTTAGGTCATACATGTCATAGGAAATACACATTATGAAAGCATCATGCGTGAAGATGTATGACGCTACTGTGCCGTCCGTATCGCATAACACAAATACATATCCCATATACAGTAGCGCGAATTTCAAATAGCGCATGGTCAGACATAATGCTTTTATTCCTTTTTATGGTTGTTATAATTCCGTTTTCCCATAACGCCACCCATATGTGTTATAATTGTTTTTATACCGTATATTATGTAAGTTATTCTTGATACAGGTTCTCCTTTAATGGGGGACATCACCATCGACGTGAGATTGAAAAACGTCACACTCGCTACTTTTCACACTCCCCAGGCAAGCAAATTTCCACATCCACAGCTATGGTTTAAGGTACCTCTTTGGTACATTAAGAGCATGTGTCTGCAACCGCTACACTAAGGTGTAAAAACAAATACAGTGGCGGCGCCATTCGCTTCTAAGATACTAATTCAATGTTTAAAAGAGGCCTATTTTCTTTGTTCCTATCAATACAACCGCAAAACAATTTTGAGGATTTTGAAACAACAGCCTTGAAGTACGAACTTCCTTGCTTTTAACCAAATGAATCCAGGGTTCCTTTCTTAAGGTGTGAAACTGTATGTATGAAAAAGGAATATGCATTACGGAAGTTTGGTTTCCAATCTTACCCTTGTGATATGGGTGGTAGTGGTGGAGTATGACTCTCGCTTGTTTAGCGTTTGTGCGCTCAACCAAAGTTCCCGGGTCGTCATTGAAGTCGGGGTCTTCTTTCCTCGCGTACATGATGGTGTGTTTTCCGTCTGTACGTATGGCACGTCCCTTGTGGGGGTGGTCGTCGTCAATCTGACCTGCTGTTGCACAAGGGTGGCGGCTTGACGAAGGGTTTGTCGTGCATAGCTAGGCTGGGCGCTAACCATTTCCGTCCTCTTCCTCCTCCTCTTCATCATCATCGTGACCCTGTTAGATCATTGGGAAGAAGAGATCTTGTACGGGATGTTTCAATAATAAAGAATTTGCTTGCAAACGATCTGAAAATGTACAAGTTAACTATATGTTGTGGTTCTCTGATTTCGCGCGCTGTGTATCAAGACAAATAGAGGAAGGTTAAATTTCTTTCTATTATATAAGATTCAACTCATCGTGTCCCCAAGAAAAGTTTTGGACAGCGTCGATTAGTTGGGAGGGAAGGCAGAAAAAGAAACTGTGTCGTGATTCACCTGTTTTTAACTAATGCTAAGATAATCTGGCCTTTCGTGTGACTTCATTGTTCCATATAGGGGCAAAGACTTTTGCGTTCCTTTGTATTATCCAAAACACGTGTCGCGCAAGTCAGAACATTCACATCACCTGTTACATTGATACCACTGAAGCAAATACAAATAGTCAAAAGTTTTGTATCTTCAAAATGCGAATATTTACGTTGACTTGATGCTTTCATAGAATTGATTTTCTCTCTGGTATCAGTATTCCATGTTTCAATTCACAATAGATTTTGCGTGGAAGTTTTAATTCCACCCACTAAACATTCCCCTCATTCAATACTCATACCTTCGGAAAAGTACTAGATGTGGGACCGTGGGTTGAATCTATATAACTGTAAAATAAAATGGCTGTTTTGAGCAAAAAAGTGACAAAGGATTCCTTTCCCGCAATAAGCTTGTCTATTTTTTTGCTATAGAACTCCCTACCCATTTCATCTCTTCCAAGACAAATTTAAGTTGGAAGACACAAGACAGACTATTAAACATCCTCCACTTTCCAATACTAGCTACAATCTTGGAAATATTTGTTGGAACACTTTGAATGATTTTCGGAAAACGGTTCTCCCATCTCCCCATCAATGTTGAGGTATCGTCATCAGCAGTCTTGCCAATTTGCCCCAACATTGACTGATGGGGGTTGGGGGAGAGTAGGTTAAAGGGAGAGGTTGAGGTTTTCAATTAGGTGATTACAGGGGGCTTGTAGTTTCTTAACTCTTGCCCATGTGAGCAACGTAGCAAATAGTGGTGAGTGTTACAACTATTTTTTCCAAAATTATAGGTTCATTGGCTCTTATTAATCTTCTGGTTCTCATATACTCACCTTGCAGTTAATTATGTAAACACTAATTCAAACAACTTAAAACTACTTAAATTCAGCTATGAAGAAACACATTTTTAAAAAAGATGAAAAATGGCTTTGATATGGGTGATGCCAGGCCAAATACGAACTGCCGAGGGCTGTCCATAACAGAAGGGTGGAAACTGGTTTCATGTGGCAAAGCGCAGTATTATGACAACTAAGCTTGCTTATGATCAGTCATAACAATGAGATTCATGACACTACACATTTCAACTGCCTCAATCACAAGTGCGCAGTTCAAAGACCGGCATAAGCTTGAGTACTGATAAAGTTGACCTCTGTTTCTGAGGACAATTTTTGGTTCTTCATCACTCACTTGAACATATTTGTTACGACTAGCAATAGGATATGTTGTTGTTGTACGACAAGCAATTTGGTACGGTTCTTATTTACAGATAGCAATTGTGATTGCCACAGGTGTTTAAAAGAAACCAAAAACTGAACTGCTAAAATGAACAGCAACTCAAAATGGGCACAAAATAACCAGTTTCAATAAAATAATTTTTGATCTAATGCGAGTCATAGGTTAGTCAAGTTCAGAAGTTTACACATACTTAAGAGCTTCATTGAACTGAGTCCCTCAAGATGAGATTAATGGTAGCTTAGAGTGCTTATGAAATCCATTAATCTTAGAATAGACTAGACATGTTGGTACTTACCGTGTTGTTCCTAATAAACGCCCCTGCTCTAATAAACGCCCCCCTATGATTTTTGGATAACAATTCAAGAAAATGAGTTAAGCTTACCTAAATCACATGATTTAATGACCGGAACTGTCGTAATCCGTATCATAATCGCTGTTGTGCACAGTTGTAGTAGTTTAATTAGTATGGAACTTTGACCTTGGGAGGTGCAAAAACAGTGTCCCCCTGCTCATTTGTTTTTATTATTGGTAATCAGCGAAAATAAGCGTGTGTAAGGTGATTTTTTTTGCATTTTGACTTTCCATTTTTGACTGTAATAAACGCCCTCCCTTTTGAAAAATGCACCGCCCGGGGCATTTATTAGAAACAATACGGTATCCAGTCCAATTATACATGGTTATGAATGGGTGTTGTTTTGAAAAGTGCACGAAGCACTTCAGTGTATGTAAAGTCTACTTCTAACGTGTGTAGCACACGTTCCTTCACCCGATTTCCCAGACGATAGAGCTTCACAAGAAAGCGAAGGGTTAAAGTTATAGGGTACCCATGAATGGTAGTTTTAACATTACATCAATGTGTAAATTAAACAGCTGGTCTTTAGTATTGCATGTGTGCCTTATCTTATGCACATTTTTCATTTCTGCAAGAAATTTTGTATTTTCTGTCTTAGCTAAAATGCACTTTTCAACAGAAAATTTTTGACTTGGCTTTTCTCAAGTTTATCTATTGAACAGCAAAACAAAATGGAACAAAGTGTGCCTTAAAGGTGCAACGAGAGATTTTGAGGCACCCAGATATTGTGTCATAATAGTAATTTCATATAGATTAGACACTCAATAGATTTCTTATCTTGTATTTGGCTACAGAAATGTCTTAAAAGAGAAAAAATGTGATTTTGATTTGCCTATATTTCAATATAAACAGGCTGAATTTCATATTTTCTCCTATACGAAATTAGAAATTTCTTAATTTTTGTACCAAAGAAACACTTCTCAGCTTAATCCTTTTAGATGGGAATATTTTTGATGGAAAGCATCACATCAGGGCAAAAATCAGTACTTTTGATTTTTAGGGACACCTGATATGTGAAATCTCTTGTTGCACCTTTAAGCTTAAATCTTATGTCACATTATGCAATGCTTAACCTACCATGATGGGCATCAAACTTAACTCAAACAGCAGAATAGAAAATGTAAACAAACTTCAGATTGATAGTTACATATTCCTACCAACTTGCTTGGTCTTGAAATTACCAAAATTTTACGCCAATATTTACTTCAGTAACCATCTATTAAAGCTGAAAATGATGGTGAGATACTATTAGCCTTTAAATGCACACTTCCTGAATTACTTTATTTATGAAAACTATTAAATTAATTATATACAAAGTCCTCTGTTACTACTCTGGAGAACAAAAATACACACTTCTTAGTTTGTAATGCTATTTAAATACTCTGAAAACAAAAAGAATCTACTTAGTACACTAGGTAAGAGTACTTCTATAGATTGGCAAAAGGCCTCCCATGCAGAGTAGAGCACAAGTAGTTTGTTTGCTATCTTCTTTGCCAACCTATACTCAGGAAATCTAATATTACTATTAAACATTAGTATCAGGAGTACATTGTGTGTTACATGATAACTGAGGGTGTATGTACAAAATGGACGATAAATTGTTACTACAGGCATGAGAACTCACTTTTGACCAATTAACCTGAAAAAGCCTTAAAAAACAGCGTGAAAATGACCAACATCGCCCTATAACTGAAAACAAAACTAGAATTCCACGGTTCTTAGCTTTTGCGCTCACTATATTCAAAGAATATAAGCTGTGGGCCACCCTAAACTTTTCAATGTAGGTCAATTTTACATTTTTGGCACATGACCTTTGACCTCACAACAAATGATGGATCCCATATTGCACCTATGACTCAAGTTTGAACTTAAACTTTTCAATGTAGGTCAATTTTACATTTTTAGCCCATTTTTCAAATTGACCTCACATGACCTTTGACCTTGGCAGATGACATTTGACCTTGACAGATGACCTTTGACCTTGGCAGATGACATTTGACCATGGCAGATGACCTTTGACCTTGGCAGATGACCTTTGACCTTGGCAGATGACATTTGACCTCATCAGCATATGAGGGATCCCATGGTGCACCTATGACACAAATTTGGTTCCAATTGAATTTCAACTTTTCAATTGAGGTAAATTTAAAAAAAAAAGCTTTAAAAAATAATTTAGTGACACACATCCACACGCACAACGGATTGCTAAGTGGTCCTGCCAGCTATAGCTGGCAACCCACAATTACAACAATCTTACAAAGAAAGCCTGAAATCAGGCAAAAGCCTGAACATTCTCATGCCTGTGTATAACTTTTAAATCCCCACTCAGGTACTCTGGTGTCAACTACACATGATGTAAGTGCACTTTTAGTTGTTATACTATCAAATGTGTTTATAAGATGCTTGATGCTGTTATCATTTTTTCTAGCTACGGTGATATATGTAGCTATAATACTATCTTGTGGCTTGCATAAGCTTGTAATATTTGCAGTAAAATGACAAAACAATAACATCACTGCTATAGAGAACATTGAGAGGATTTTTTGGAAGTTTCAAATTTTATTTTAATCCTACCCTCATTTTTAACTTTTATAATCAAGAAACAGTAATTCTGTTGTTTAGCAACCCTGATGTAGTTGTTTTTTACCTCCCCAAGTTTAACTACGAATTGACCTGTGATTTTCGCTAGTTTGCACTCGGCCCATGCCGAAAGCTTAATGGAACAGGAGTTGGTGAACAACACAGTTCGCTCGTCTTCTACCAATGAGTTTCAGGGTCGATCCCCAGTCAAACCACGCTTTCACAAGAATTTTTTCTGATCCATGTTCGCAGGTTTTACCGCATGCACCTTTAATCGAACAGCTCCCATAAATTTAGTCGGGTCTGGTATTGCGGTTTTTTTTATTGCTAAGTGTTCAGTGCCCAATTAACAGGATCCCGCACAGTGCCTTGGTTGCAATTTGTGTGGCAAGTCTCGCGTAAAAAAAAAATACTTTATGCACACGGTATTGTAGCATGTAGTCTCTTTAAAGGCTATGGTAGGGTTCACCTTTGACCTTTCAAGTCATCCTATCCATTTCCCCTGCACACAAACCCATCCTACACTTCTAATGGGAAAGGGCTCTTAGAATTTGACATTCAAATGTTAAAAAACTAAAAAATCACACTTAAAAACAAATAATAACTGCAGCAATTCTAACTTCATCCTGAATACCCACTATCTTGTTTGCATTACAACCCTTTGCCTACCTGCAAACATGAAGCCTAATTAGAGACTTATGCTAACATTAATTACTTATCCTCAGATTTCCTTGGTCCAATTTAACTCAACAATTTTACAAATATTTATTTATAAGGCGAACATGTAAAGTTTCCTAACTGCCTTGAGTATATTTCTGAAAAGTAAAATGGGTTTCACTCCAACTTGAATTTTAATTTAGTCAAAGCAAATGAAGTTAAATAATTTAATAGCACAACACAAACAAGTATCTGGACACTTCAAGAAATAAAAGCTTTCACACAAAACAAGTTGACGACCCAGCACGGGTCTATGTTAATAAACAGCAGCGTTATTAAATGTATGGTTAATTGAAAAACAGTGCCACAAAAACAAAAACAGACTGTATGTAACAAAGCAACACAGAGCAAAGAGAAACACTGCAAGTTATTTTCCATACACCAGGGGTAGGGAGGTTGGTTAGTTTCTGATCACCTTAGGTGGTTCGTCGAAGTCAAGCCTCCGCATAACGCCAACAGCCGGCCTGTTCTGGTAAGGCTGTAAAGTCGCACCCAAAATATTATAATGCAAGTGGTGAGGATTTTGACTTATGATTTGCAAGGCATGGAGTTATTGTGTTTAACTTAATTCATCACTTATATTTGATGTGTTATAAATTAAGCAAAATACAGCAAATTGCCAACAAGGCTCTGCAATATACTATCGTATAAATAGCAATTTGTCACACATCTGGGTGGGTAAAAACGGTTAATTCCGTCATTATGTAATATAGTTTGCACTTGAAATTCTTTAGTCTTATCGGCTTGTATCTTATATATGTAGCACCTGTGGCAGAGACTGCCACTCTAGGATTGGCCTCTTCAGCCACAGACGTCGCTGTTCACCTAACCTGTGACTCAATGTGGGCGCTTTATCCATAGTCGCTTGCGACTGACCGAGGCCATGATGATGATATCGGCTTGTACTCTGTTGTATCATTCTTTGCTTTAGACATGAATGCATCATTTTAAGCAACTTTTTTCCATGGTTAAAGCAAAGATGGGTTCACTACCAAGAGTTAACCAAAAATGTTGATTTTAATAAATTTGTAAAAACTCCATGCCTTGGCGTTTTGTCAAAAAAAAGTACTATTAAAGTTGTCTTGGTCAAACCAAAACACTGATGAAAGAAAGTCTTACTCTGAGGAGGCTGTACACTTGGCGAGTTAGCATTCTCTTGTTATTAACCCGAGATTGCCCCATTTTGGCTACTTCAAATTTGGTTGGGGAGGGGGAAGATAAACAGCAGAACATCATGAACCAGAATTTGCAGTTCTTTTCAAAAATCACTATATTCAAACTATATTCGAAGAATATCAGTGGACTGCCATGCGCCACAAATGCAGGAGATCTCGCTCTTTAGCCATCCTCGGCATTATATTGGAAGAATGCAAGTACACATCAGTTTAGTCCAACAATGACCCAAAGATGACCTTTGACCTATCTCTGGGTACCCAACATAAACCACACATCAAGGGTGATTCTGAACAATGTCTGTGAAAGTACATCATTACTTCTGCAAGAGTTCAATTTTGAGTATATATGTCAACAACGATCACAAATAAGCCCCAAGCGACCTCTGACCGGCAATACTGTGACACCTCAGGTATTTTTACTCAAGGATTATTCCAACAAGTTTCACCAGAAACTGCAGAAGAGCATTTCAAAGTACAAGATTAACAATTAGGGCTAACTTTCTCTTTCTTGCTCCTTCCACTCACACATACAGTCACAAATCGTGACAACGGATTGCTAGGTGGTTCTCCCAGCCATAGCTGGCGGCCCACAATGAAGGCAGTTCAACCCCCTGAGGTCTACCACTTTTCTGACGCTGTCTCTCATTGGTTCATTGGCTGATATAGCATGATATATCCTCTGAGTAACCAATCAAAATAGATCTACTATATATCTATACAAACCTTAAAGCTTTTCTCACCATGTCTCTGATTGGCTAATGCATAAATTAATATATAACCAATAAAATTGGCTGGTAGACCTGGGGGGGTTAATAGTACCGCTCACTATGCATTGGCAAGTGCGTCCTTCTATACGCTAATGCAAGATTGGACATATGAGCTTTTATATAACTCTCGCACGATTTTAGCCATGCAATAGTTTTTACCATTGCACTGTACTATTGCACTGTGGTAAGAATCTATGTGAAATTGTTATATAAAACAAATATTGACTGCTTATATTCGTGCAATAGTAAAAATATATCACTTGGACAAATTTTGGATGTTCCATTTCACTCACCTGCGGCTCGTGAAATAGAAAACCCCAAATTTGTCCTTTCATAGCCAATCAATATTTGTATACTATCAGATTTTGGTCCGAGTATTACCTACCTTTCTTAAACAATGGAAGTTAACCAATTAGCACTCATATCACTCCCATCTAGTAAAACTTTACATTTACAAACATTATCAGTGTTTTGGTTTGGGTCCTTGAAAGCTTATTTATACCAATCTGACTTTGTTCCTTTACATGGATCAGTTTTACTTAATATACAGTTAACATATTTGCAACCAACAAAGCTTTATAGGATTTTAATCTTAATAAAGACTTGCATCTTGTAGTTGTGCTTATAATAACAATGTGCCAGGGATACATTCGACATGTTAGGAAGAGTTAGGTGGATGATAGGAAGAGTTAGGTGGATGATGGGAAGCAAACTTAACTCACAAATCAATTGACATATTTCACATTACCCATAATGCATTGCAAATGACCCGATGACATCACATTAATACAAGTATGCAATTGTGTTGGAGTGATGTCGTCAGGTTACTTTTCAATGCATTCTGGGGTATGTGTGTATTGCAGATTTCACTGGCTGCTGAAATTTTGAACCCACTGACATGCACGCTTTGTATTAGGATGATGTCATCGGGTTACTTTTTAATGCATTCTGGGATATGTGTGTATTGCAGATTTCACTGGCTGCTGAAATTTTTAACCCACTGACATGCACGCTTTGTATTAGGATGATGTCATCGGTTTACTTTTCAATGCATTCTGGGATATGTGTGTATTGCAGATTTCACTGGCTGCTGAAATTTTGAACCCACTGACATGCACGCTTTGTATTAGGATGATGTCATCGGGTTACTTTTCAATGCATTTTGGGATATGTATAATCGGCCAATTTGCCAAATACAGCCAAGCAACTGCTACATGCACAGTACATTTAACTCTTTGGGTGCTGTAGGTGACATAACCACTCCAGCTAGGTCGCGGTTTAAATATTTTTTCCAAATACTTAAAATAAGCATTTTTATGACAATATTTGGAATTGGTATGAAAAATGCATTCAGAGAGTTCTAACAAGTTTCTAAAACCGATTTTCTAATTCTGGGAACTGAATGATCCAAACGCAGCGTATGCAGGCGTATTCATACCTTGGAAGCATGTCTCTTATTAGGCCCTGATGACAACAGTTTAGAGCAACATAATCAGCCAGCCTCACTAAGTCACTCACGTGCTAAAGTCGGGCATACTTGTGTGTACTTGAATACATAAATGCTCTCCATGCATACGTCATGTACCAGAATTAAAGAATATAGTCTTAGGTCAGTGACTCTGGAGATGGTATAAAAAACCTGCAAGTCATGCGAGATGCCACCGACTTGCGTGGTATATCCCATACAGAATCTATCATGGCTGAAAGGGTTGGGATGCTTTTGGAAAAGTACTAGCAGTGTCCAGCTGATGAAGGTCATTTGGCTCCAGTATCATTTAAAATAACCCATTAAGCACAAAATGCACCACTCAACCAATTACGTGGTTACTCACGGAGTGCATAATTTGCGCAAAGCTTTTAAAACAAAATCAGCCCTGCCATTTTTTTATGTTGCACACCATGCATGCAAGGTAATGTTGTAATAAAGGTCACAGCTAGTGATGTCTCATTTTGACTGCTATACATTTAATTATAGCAGAATTGTCTTCAAAATGTTTCAAAATTAAACTGCACTTCTGGGCAACATGACTGAATTGTAAAAAAAAATTCTCTAAAACACAAAATGTATAAATTACTATATTCTTATAATTATATTAAGGTTTGTATTCTGGACACCTTTTCAACAAGGCAGTTCTTAAACCACTAGTGTCACCTGCTTTCACAATCTACTTTTCCTTCATTCTCTGCAAAAGTTGACCTCTAATGACCTTTGACCTCGGTATGTGACCTTTAACCCTAGCAAGACATGCAAGTCTCTATGGTGCACCATTGAAAGGAGTTTGGTGGCAATTGGGGTTAAGGTGTCCATACACGACCAATTTGAAAAAAGGTTAACCAAAACTTTAACCCACATACACACAACTGAAACTTGAACACGGACAGGCATACAGAATTTTGGATTAGTATGTGCTTCCCCGCACTAGTGCAGGCAATACAAAACTATCCAAAAAGAGCTTTGTTCAAGCAATCCATCCCTATCAAATGCTGCATTTATCACGAAAGGGTGACCATTTATGCCGTAACATAATCTGGAAATAAGTCTTCTGACTTTCAAGCGCACAGGCCTCTCTCACTCTAATTATGAGATATAGGTATTTTAATTGGTCACCCAATTCTGTTTTCAACTACCCATAGTCTGTTGTGGGATGAACTGCGGGCGAGAACGTACCTTTGGTGTGGGGCAGGACACTTCCTCCAGTAGTAAAACCAACTATCGAAGCACATGTCGGTTGTAATTAACAGAACGGGGGCAGAAAATTGGTCAC
Organism: Ophioderma brevispina; assembly: GCA_023653785.1. Taxonomy (NCBI): domain Eukaryota; kingdom Metazoa; phylum Echinodermata; class Ophiuroidea; order Amphilepidida; family Ophiodermatidae; genus Ophioderma; species Ophioderma brevispina. The sequence continues at coordinate 55,974 of JAMKCH010027312.1, read as the reverse complement.
CTAACAGTTACCGTCCTTGACTTGGGACTAATGTCTCTTTCAATGTTTTTCATATTTGTTTTTTCTTTTACAAAAGTGATGGACTTTTCTGGACAGCAAAGTTTTAATTAAATGTGCATTTTTTTTACCATCTTGAAACTCTGTATATTGGGGTCACTTGGCTCTATTTGTGTTGCCGCCCCTTCCAAAATTTGGTTTCGTATTTTTAATTTGCATGGAGACATTAACAAAAGCATCAACATTAACCAAAATGTGCAGAAAAACGGATCAATTTTGAACTTGGTTGATGAATTTCCAACAACATAACATATATATAATACAGATTTAGTTACAAAAGTGGCTGCAATTATCCGGGTAATTTGAGCAAATGAACAGCTATGAGTAAAATGCATGTATGATTTTGTACGTTTTTGTTGTGAGTGACAAATGCCGATGTCCGTCACAGTAACTGCCTTGTGTATTTGATCACCTTTCCAAACGTTGGCCATTCTTCAGAAAACTAAGTTGGCAGTTGGAAACGGCACCCAATTTAATTACTCTCATGCATAGCAAGCAATTGTGTATCTAAAGTATTGCTGGGCAGGTAACGACCAAGCAGTTAAGATCTGAAACTGCCTTTTAATCCACTGCTTATGCATCAGGAGCCGAGGATCACCTTAAGATTTGGCCTATTTGTATTTGACACCACAAGGCAGTTACACATCCACATCAATCACACTCATAGGACAAAATGAATTGCATGTTATAGTGGGTGTTAGTAAAATCCAATGGACTCTGCTATGAAAATCAATGCCTTTACTGCCAGTGTTCCCACAACACTTTTAATGTCTTACTTCTGGAAATTATCCCTTCTTAAATGTTTTAATTCTGGAAATTATTCCTTCTCTCACAAGAGGAGAAAGGGTTAAACACTGACTCTCCTTATCCATTCCATTAACTTCAACCATCTGCCATCTGATTTTAAAGTGATTTTGGCATCATATGAGTTCATTAATGGCCGACATGTTTCATAAATCTAAAAGGTCAGACAATTTCCTTTAGGATGTTGAGAGCTTGATATTTTTTTTTTCAAAATTTTCATTTTTTCCCCAAATGTGGTGGGAACTCTGATCATCATGTAATTGAATTAGTTTGTATATTAATGTGTATGTGTTTAAATATGACATGAATAAAATGTGTTAAGTTGATATGTTAGTTATAACAGCTGATGTCATAAATGCTTTTCATTTATAGTACTACTATGAAAACTGACCTCTAACTGACCTGTGGTCTTTGAACTCTGACCTATTAGCTATGCAAGAGTACCATTTATTCATTTGTATTATGTACTCACACGATATATCAGTAAATGGCAAGAAATGGCAAAAATCTCATTTTACAAAATGTTATCCATAATGAAAGACTGCTTATACTCAAACCACACCAGATCGTTTTTAGGAATCACTTTTCTAAGAAAACAAAATATTAAGCAAAGCTTTTGTTAAGATGAAAAAAAGATGATCCACATTGTTGTGGGGGGGGGGATTACAAAATTTAGCTCCAAATTTTCTGACAGATTTGCAATTTCTTGTCATTTTTGTATACTATCTGTTAAAACATACACATTCTGTGTCATGGCTTTAAAAAAAGAAAGCATTTAAAAATGGTGATGATTATGAGATGTGCATGTGAATGTACCTTACTGCATAAGTAGGTACATTTGAATCAACGTTTTTAACACAAATTGCAATTTTTGAATCAAAGATGGCGACACACATGACTGTAGCGCCTATGTGACCATCACATCTTGGATAGCTTTAAAACCAAAAGCAGAGTATGGCTAAAGTAATGCTTATGTGTATGTGCAGTTGGTGAACAAAACAAAACTCTGAACTATTCACATTTTCAACCCACAACAATCATCCGAAGCAACCCGTTTAAGTGAAGTAGAATTTTATTTTTACTTTGGTTCATCTTCAATTTGATAAAAATAATGGAAAAGATTTTTCTCTCATATGAATTAGCAGAGAAAACAAAAAGTGCCCTCTTTGTGAGGAAACGGACAATAATGTGGGGTAAAGTTTACTCAGAAGAGATTGCCTTATAGTGTGTCAATGTGAACACCCTCACGAAAATGAGGGACTAAAAGGTGAAAAGCTGAGGCATTTGAAAGCTTTGGCAGGAAGCATAGCTGTGAGAAAAAGGAAACAAAATCTGGGCTGATCTGATAGAACGGAAAAAAAACTTGCGTGTGCGTGTGTACCTATCCGCAGGTGGCTGACTGGCTGGTGGAGGGGGCGGTGGGGGTGCATTCTATGTGCTGACAACAGTGCTGACAAACACATCGCCCTCTATGGGCTCGCTTGGCTCTATTCGTGTCGGCTCCCCTTCCAAAATTTCAGCTGGTTCCTGTCGGGAGGGCAGAAAGGGGACGAGGTTGTCGGCAGGCTTAGCATTGCCACAACAGGATGTTATACACTGTTGAATTATACCTACTGACATGTTAATAAATGACTAGCCTTGGGTCAGGGTCACGGGGCATGCATGCTTTCTGTCAAGGAAGTTAATGATTAGCCCATTTTACCAGTGGTTGATGTTTCCCTGAAAGCAGGAAGTTTGTGAGTATTTTGTCTATGCCATGCAGAACCTGCTATTAGTACATTCACTTACACTGATAGCTGACCTTTGACTTCTGTTAAGGTAAGATAGCCCTTGACCGTAAACTGCAATATGCACTGGATTCGCTTTTTGGTGGTTGGGGGCTTTCGTGGCGTGCCCTTTTTTTGGACCGAGTGAAGTGGTGGGGGGTGGGGTGTGGGCTTGTTAGGGGGCACTATACATATTCACAATACCTGTAACTTTCAAAATGAGCTTGTGAGTTGTTAGTACATATGAACAAAAAAGAAACATAAAAAAAAAGATGTTGCATCTGTGTTCCAAATGCCTGTATGTCTGCTCTTAGACTGCTGGAATATTGGCAAAGGTGAGTTAAGGTAAGGCAATGTCTAAAGGAACATGCATACTTATCAGCATCGTACACATACAATCATGTCTGGATAAGTTGTAGGATCAAGTACATATTAACATTCTGCCTGGCCCACGATTGTTTTGTCTATAAGAGTAGTGGTAATTCTCTGACAGCATGTCTAATGATCCATTAGCACTTTTTTTTTAAATCTGCCCTTTTGTTCTGCCAATTCATACTTTTATGCTTCAATCTGTCTTTTACAGATGTTGCTTTAAAAAAATCACATTCAATTCCCCCCATAAAATCTACAAGTTAAAATTTTTTCCAGAAAATACTTGTCTTTTTGATTCCGAGAAACACTACTTGGATTACTGCCCCATTGAATTCTTTCTTAATTTGGAAAGGTTCAAGAGTCCCTTTAAAATCTAGAAGAAACAATTATTTTTGATGGCCTAAAACTAACAAATAACATAATCGAAGGCCAAATAAAAAAAACTGTTTACACAAGAACTTCAAAGGTGGTACATATGGAAATCTTGTCTATGTAACCCTTTTTCACTTTTCAATTCCGTATTTACTTGTGGAATTCATCACAACTTTGATGGAAAAATCTTGGGCGATGCGTGAGTATGCCTGTGCTTGAGAGCAAGAGAGTCACTAAGCGATATAGATCACTGATTATTATTAAAGGAACTATGTCATGATCTGAATATTTGGAAAAAGTTGGTATGGAGAAAGTAAGTAAAGGAGATTACATCTAAATCAAAATAAGTGAAAATTGTCCACATTTGTGGTATTTTGCCCTTTAATTTTCGACCAATAGCTTACTCGAAAACGGTTCCGACAAATCAACATCGCAGGCAAATGGTGAGTCAAAGTGAGGACCCTCCATAATTTACGTCATTGTGACCATCATTCGCAGGTGCCACTTCATAATATTAAAACACAACGAAATGAAAACAAATATGTCCTTCTGTAACTTATTTTAAATTTTATTAATTACTTTCATTAATCCATCAATATACAGTGTCAGCAATAACAATAGAGTCAACACGAGGTTTGGTCATCACTTTGAAGTAAAGAGGAGAGCAAAATTGGGCGCTTTTGATCAATGAACGCCGTGGCGAAAAATCCGCCGTTTCTTGTATGTCAAAAAAGCAAAAATTAAATGCTCTATTTTAATTTACATCAAATTGTATTATTTTTCGGGAATTCGTGATGATGCAAATATATTAGGCAGTAAGTCAAACTGAGGCTTGCACAAAAATCATTTCTTGACATATTCCTTTAAGTTAATTTTAGTGCATGTTATGCTGTAAGCCTGCAAAAGGCCCTCTATGTCTTTAGTTCATCACGCCTAACCAAAGTCCTCCTCTTTTATATCGTAAAGCTTACAGGAACCTCCTAAATGTGGCACCTGTCCTGATTAAACATGCAAAACAGGTAACAGATTAGATGTAGTGTAATCTTTACCACACAGCCAAGGACAATAACAGGAAAGACTTTCACATACAAGTTTGGCTTTCTAAACACAATAATGACAGCAAATTAGACAAAAAACTACAGATGCTCAATCTTCCTGTTATCCGAACACAATGAAAGTAGATGATTCCCAAAGAGCTGCGATGGTCTTTCTGCCCCACAAACAGACAGCATCTCATGTAGGCTAGTTGTAACTTCGTCTGGTCTTGGCTACAACGCCCACATACTCTGTCCAGCCGAACGTATGAAGTAACAACGCGGGCATATCCATTGTACCGACTTTCAGCTGCGCGCGTAGTTAAAGCACAAACGCACTCAACTGAAAGGCGGTATTGGGTATATGTGCGCATCGTCACTTCATACTCGGCCCAGACAAAAGTATAGGAGCATCCATGAGTTAGCCTTCCGTGGTGATAGATCACACAACCACAACTCTAGAATTCTACCAAATATTTAAGAGGTTATGTACCTGCAACACAGTATTGGGGCCTGACGAGGTTGTGTGGTGGCAGGATAATCAACAGAATTAGTTCGGGATGGGGAATTTACCTTATTCAGTGTCGACTTCGGGACAGTAGAGCAGTAGATTCCACATGACCTCAGTCATTACTATAGCTTAACTTTTATGTCGTCTTTCATTTCTCATCCTAACTAATGGAAAAAAACCCTTTCACCAACTCAAATTCAGGTTGCCAACTAAGATTTGGAATACAATAAAAGTAGTTTCCATTTTTTACATTTTCTATGGTTCTATGTAAACTTTCTCCCCTTTGTAAAAAAAAATTTGGGCCTACCGTGGCACCAGCCAGAAATGGCAGTTGAGAGCATTTTGACTTTAAACACATCTCAATGGGCCGGTAAAGCCGTGTTGGCAAAAACTAGTGAAGTTCCTGTACAAACCTTTCAATACACCCACTATTCTTCATCACTTAGCAGTAGTCATACAGGTTTATTGACTGTTGTTTGTCCAATGGTAACCCTACCATTAGAGGTCAAAGTTCTCACCACCACTAGCCCCCGTACACTTATGTCGATGAACTGTACACCAACAAATTTCTTCATGGGAGTAACTGTTGAAGTCATGTTATAAGTAGCCATGGAGTAACCCACAATGCATGGGTGGTACCCAAATCGTCCGGCCAGCCCAAAACAAACAAAAGTGGGGGTAATCACCAACCTAGGTACACACGGCAGAGTATAGCCTAACCACTAGTCACCCCATGCGGGAGTACCTGCCATGGGTACTCCTCATGCAAAATGAGTTTGAGCTTCTGTGTGATTTAGGTGATTAATGTAGTAATTTTATCCATTACTTAAAACATTTTGGTCACAAGGTTATTGTTTTTAAACAAAATGCCATTATTAGGGGTTGGTGGTGATGCCCTCAAACTCAAGGATAGATGTTCCTAAGCTGAAAATGATCAGAAAGTAGTAAAACAACATAGAATGTTTGGCGCCCTCTATGGGCCATGGCCTACTAGGCAGCTGGTAGGGAAGGGCTGTGAAAGGTACTCCAGTGGGAGTAGATGCAAGAGGTACTCCACTACTGGTGGCTTATATGGGTACTGTCAGTCACCTAGCAGGGCACTGCAGAGTACACTATAGGATGGGTAAGGCCTAAGTAAACATAGCTGCCTATCAACAAGTGGCTGTGTACTTCGCAAGTACTTAGTTGTAAGTACGCTTCCATAATGTATCAAGGGGACCCTTCGAGTAGATTAGAGTACACATAGAGTAGCCTAAGCTCTGGGTTACACCTTGAGTAGAAATCTTGATGTGTACTTAATCAGATGAGCCCCGATGAAAGTACTTAAAAGCAGTATAAGTTTGGCAACATTTGCCTATTAATTAATTCAAGAAGCATACTTGACTGCTTGCCTGCTGATGGGGAGGGGAAAATCATGCAATGAGCCAAATTAGTGTCATTCCCATGACACAGTTCAGTACCTTCTCACGGACTTACATTACTTAGAAAATACACCCCTGGTTTGAGTTGAGTTATGATACCCAGAACACACAAATCAGTTCTTGTTTAATGGTATACATGCATGGTTCACTAACTGTGTACTCAGTGGATGTGATTATTAAAGCTAATAGTGCATATAAATAACCAAAATCTACTGACCAATGCGAAAGAGAAGACTTGGTGCTACCAGGTTTCATTCCCCCAGCCGAGGTTCGACCAATTCTTGGATCCCATGATTTTGAGACATTACAACATTTGCCCTAATAGGCACTGTGTCAACTATTCTGCCCAACCTGGGCAATTTGCAAGAATAATGAATTGAAAGATTGGTCCCTACTCTAAATTTTTATGAAAATACCTGCCTTTTTTCCCCTGAATTTCATCTCCATTATGTAACCAACGGTCATCAATTCTTCAGAAATGTAAACCAAATCTTAAAACTGATGACAGAAGGCAGCAAAAACCTAGGTTAGATACTTGTTTCTGGAGACCTTTCAAAACAAGATTCCATTCCCCCAGTCTCCCCTGGTTTAAACTCAAAATTTACTAACAAGAGAGCACATTGGTTTACAGGGCCACCATGTGGCATTAGGTGCTTGGGGTATGATGTACACACAGGCTTAAATGTAAAATTTTCTTTTCATTGCTTTTTACGGGCCCCTAATATCCCCCGATCTCGGCAGGCCTGTTGGTTCAGCTCCGTACAACCACTGACAACATGAGGAAATCATTTGTTATTTTGGCCCCAGAACTGGCATTAATCATTGCCCATTTCTACCTTTTACCCCCTGCAAATTTAACACATTTCTCTAGCCATTTTTCCATTGGGTATTTTTCACAAAGCAGGAAACATACTTTTTAAAACTATGCAATGTTGCATGCATATTATATATGAAATTTAAATACGTATGAATATAATAGTGCGCAAGACAAGATCAAACAGACATGCTTTTTGAATGAGAATAGCTAATTTTTCAGGGAATTTCTGTCAATGAATAGGGATAACTGGGTATGCTGTTAAACTACTTCAATTGCAGGTAAAGAAGGAAGCAACACACAATAAGATATTGTATTGTTGACTTATGTCAGGAGTTTAGCCAGGACTTGGTTTGAGGTAACAATTTAAACCCCTGTCTTCAATACCCATGTTTTATTTGATTAAATCCCACATTGCGAGCATCTCAATTAAAACTGCACTTTCAAAGTGATAAACGGACAAGTCTCCGGCTAACATCCTGTTTTTGGTTTTGTTTGTAAAATATCCCAGTTCTAATTGTCCCAGCAATAAAAGAACAAAGCTGCCAAAAATCAGAATTTTCTCCGGTATCAAAATCGGTCTGTCTGTTTTAACCTGCTGACACGCACTTTGTGTTCCCGGTCCGGCACCTTGTAAGTTGTCGTCTTAGTTGTCGTGGTTGTAGTCGTCGACTCGTACTTCACATAGCTGCCTTCTGGTACTTCGTCTTCGTCGTAGGGCTCCCCAGACTGGTCCAATCTTGGGTCCTCGATATTGTCAGCTGACCTCTGTATGGGGGAAAGAGAAATAACGGTGGCATTGATTATATTATTATTTGATTTCATTTACAAGTTTTAATATATTTACAGTTTGTTTTAATAAAGCAACTTTCAGAATGGTCTGGTGGAGCATAGAAAAACATTAAGACCTGGAAGAGTTATCTTTGTAGTTTGTTTAGTGCAGCACAACGGATTTGAGAAATATGCTTGAATTTACAAAAAGCTAAGTTAGAGAAAGGGAACAGAGGGAGTGGATTCCTCAGTTTGGACAAACTGCCAATAAAGCAATAATAGCACATTTTTTTGAAGAGCACCCCAATTTTTCAAAAATTTTGAGATTTTTACACAGTTGTATTGGTAACTGGCTAGTAAACTATACCTGTGAATGGTTAAGCTCGAAAATGTCTTTATGTCGCAAACGAAGGAATTTTGTAATTAGAATAATTATTATCGGGGATCCCGATAAATAATTCAACGACTGTTGAAAACGGCCTTCCGAAATGAAATAGCGCCATGTACATGTCTACACTCATCCATTAGTTGTTTTATTGGTTCAGGCAAGTCAAGTTAGAGGTTATTTTCTTGAGGTGGCACTATTTCATCATGCCGACAGACATAAACATAGCATTTCCAGCTCTGCCGTACAGTAGTCTGGGATCCCAATTCTAGTTACAAAATCGCTTATTTTATGATAAATGCGCATTTTGAGCGTTCTCGTTTGCAGGTGTAGTTTCCTTGACTATTACCAACATAACTGTGCAAAAATATCAAATTTTGAAAATTGGGGGCGCTCTTCAAAAATGTGCCTTGTAGTGATGTAATGCAGCACAATGGTTTTGAGAAATCAAAATTTTTTTTTTTTTTATGCTTGAATTTACAAAAAGCTAAGTCAGAGAAAGGGAACAAAGAGTGTGGATTCCTGTTTTGACAAACTACGATTGATATTGACAATCGATAACCTAAGCACTCGAGGACAAGACCAAAATGATTACCTGTTTGTTAATGTTGCTAATATGAGGTCCTGATGGGCGGTCTGACGAAGTTGCCTATAAGGAAAAATCTTATTAAGTTTCTCCCTCTTAAACACCAGTAAAATTCACCAATGAGCATAATTTTAATGTTAGCGCAGTACTGTTAATTGATATGAGCAAACCAGTGATTCACCGTGAGCGTGCTTGTAAGTAAGCATCTAATCAGGTACGCCACCAAGTACCATTTTTTCGACCCTGCTTTTTAGCTATAGCGTGTTCTTACCAGACACCATTTAATCGATATGCGACCTGCCTTAATACTTTGTGTGCATCAGTGAAGTCCACAATTTTTTGTTGTTTTCACAAAGTTGTCAATCAATTTGAAAATTGTAACATTTCACTTCTACATCCATTGTGCATTCAATTCAAGTCCAAACAGGCCTAGCCTTTACAGGATTAACTATTGTGTTTAATTTTTCGGGAACTAAAAATTAATTTTGTGACATCTTGAATTTGATGCTGCAGGCCACAAACATTGAATTATTATAGGAATTTGAGACTGTATTAAGTGCAAAATCTATTAGCTATCACCTTCATATGGATTTTTAACAATAGGGACACATGTACAGGCCATTTATCTGCCATTCATAGAAAAAGGTCATTGCTTTACCTTTTTGATGGCAAAAAAATTGAATGGCAAACAATTCACACCTAAAATTTTGTCAAATCACACAAATTATCATTTGCATTAACTTCACGGATTAAAATTATCATGCCACCATTTAATAATTATGATTTGCAACTCACATTCTCTCAAATATCACGTGTGTAGTGCAAGTGACACACACATACAGGTATGGTAACACCAAGAAAAATTCCACTGAGCACACCACAATTGGAGGCCACTGCACACCACTAATGAAGCCCCCATAATTAAGAGGTGCCCAGTGGGTACCATAGAAGTAGCCCAGTGAGAAAGTGCAGCCAATAATACACCATGGAAGGAGCCCAATGGGTACCACATATGCAGCTCCACACCACTTATACTCAAACTCCATAATTTCGCTAGATAATGGGTAAACGTTTCATATAGAAGTCCCCAAGGATGCAAATGAGGTATGACAATTGATTCAGTCATGCGCTGCATGATGTTGTGCAGTAGCGCTTGACGGAATAAATGGCCAATACCTCATTTGCATCCTTGGGACTTCTATATGAAATGTCTACCAGATAATGACCACACATGACAACGGGCCAAGTAGTTGATTGACAAATGCACAGAGGTCGGGTCCTGTTCTGTCTGTGGCGGTTAAATAATGAGGCTTCAATTCAAACCTTACGATTTATGTCAAATGTAAGAGTTGGTTGCGGCTAGATTTCTCATAATACAAGGTCAAGTTTCAGTTCAATGTCACCAAAAATTATGTACTAAACTACGTAGACAAGAATTTGTCTTCTTTACAAGGTGTGTGGCTTAGTGATAGTTGGTGAATCTATATATTCCCCGGTAATGGGCCAAAAATTCTAACTGCATTAAAAACGGATTTTGTGCATGAGTGGTATTGTAAATGGAACGCCCAATGGGTACCAGGCGTGCAGCCCAGAGTACCATAAATGGTGTCCAGTGGTTATCAAATAGGAAAATATAGGTTAACCACAGAATTAAATTTAATTATGTGAGGTTAACAAAAATCCTGTCCACATGACACTATATCTTGGTGTAATTTTAAATCAATTTCTCAAAAGAAAGCAAAGAATTTCACACAAAAATCAAGGCGTCACTTTTAGTTTGTGTAACTAAGAGCTAAAGGACGGATATTTTGTACAATAAAATATGAATGTGTCGCTGCACTTGTGAAGAAATTTGAGAGTATATGAGTTGCATTAATAATACCCAACCAATGCACAAATAATGATAAGGGTTCCCACAACTTCAAAGTGTTTTATCACAAATTAAAGTGTTTTCAGGTTTTTAAACGTAAAATTCAAGGCTATGAGTTTTTGTTTTGTTCTTTTGGTAGGGGGGTCTCTGTGACCAGTTGTTCGGTTTTGGAGATGATAATTAACCTAAAATGCTGTCAAAAATTTAAAAAAAACAACTCAAAATTACATTTTGTACTTTCAAGTTTAAATCCCATTTTTTTCTGGGCATTTTCCAGGGCTGGAAAGCATCTCCATTTCCTAGTTTTGTGGGAACCCTGAATGATGAACTGAAACATAGCAGTATACTCTTCACATGGCCAAATATTGCCTATATCATTAACTATTTTCACCTCAAGACACCACTTAGTTAACTTCATCCAACACTTCCATTTGTAATTATGTTCAGATGTCTTAATTAACAACTAATTACACAATCAGCACAGCAAACTGTATGTAAGTCATTCAAATCTTATTATGTACAACCCTATATCTGATATTCTACTATCTCTGCAAATAAATAATTTCTCTTTGCCTAGTTTACACCTAAATAATAAATTTTTACTATCATTGAAACATCATGGATTCATCAACCCTTGTGTCAGTTTGTAATTTTCATGCATTTCTCATGTGAAACTTAAGTGTTGCAACATGGTTACCAAACAAACAAACTGTTATATCAAGGTGACCAAAGAGTTACATCGTGGTGACCAAAGAGTTACATCGTGGTGACCAAGTGTTCCATCGTGGTGACCAGTGGTACATCATGGTCACCTTGACTAATCGGACTACAAATTTAAACTGACTTATTACTCCGATCATATTCTCTCATGTGTGACTCCCCACATAAAACAATTCTTAAAACAAATTTGGAAATGACTACCCATTCTCTTGTAAGTTGCAGTTTGGATCTGCATTAATTTGCTTCCATGTTGTTTATTGAAGCTCCCTTCTGTTTTTATTTTAGGGGAGTGATCTTTTTGGTAAAAAGAGCTCCCTAACAGTACCGATAATGAAATGAAACAAATCTCATCATATTATGCTTAATGTTTACAACTGAATGAATTAGGAAAGAAAACTAATTATCCACAAGACATTAAAAACCAATTTACCTAAGACTAAAATAATTTCCACGATAATCAAAGTGATTTCTGCATATAGGCATGATATTATCTGATGGGTCACATATTCAATATGACTACCCATGGCCAATCACCACTTCTACATTTCTGTAAAGTTTGAAACAGATTTATCCAGGCTTTCCAGGGTTGCTTCAAAATGTACCTCAATTGGTATTCCTACTTTTGCTTAATAGTAGAATATCTCTTCAAACTCTCAATTAAAAAATAAACAATCTTTAAACCAACAGTGCACAATAAAATGAGCAAATGAAACAAAAATATATATACTGCCAAGTACTGCAAAATAAATGAAGCTGCAGGTTTGGATAAGAAAAACATTTAGTATTAAATGAGGGAAACGGGACGCAGCGGTGTGTGCATGGTGTGCTGTGCATGTGCTGTCCATATGCTTGCGTCTCTCCGCAAAGCGTTGCTTGGTAGAAAGCAAATCAGAAAAAAAAATAATAAAACACATATTTCATAGAAGGATAGCTGCATGCAGACATAATTATGACCATCCACTTTTTACTACACTGACAACAATAGTTATCACCAGAAACTGTAAAAAATATAATTTCATAATGATAGTAAAAACCACCACAACAACAAAACTGCCACGCCATGCTTGGTGCTGTCACCATGGTTACAACAAAACTCCCATCATGCCACTGAGGTGAGTTTGTTTTGTTTTGTCTTTTTTTTCGTAAAAAGTGTTAACAGACCGAGAAGTAAGACAGCTTAATGTCCCGCATGGTGTCCGGGTCCCCATCGTATTCCCCTTCGTCCGAAGTCATGTCGACGTCCTGCGGGAATAGGAATGGAGGAGCGATGGTTGTTGCAAAGTGTTAAAATATATATCCTGGTCTTTCTAGTAAATTATCCTAAAAAAATTGAATAGATAGTGGATTGCATTCTTGAAAGGTCTACAATATACAAAAAACATTTGATATTGAAATGACCACAGAGTGCTGACAAGTTTCAACAGGTAAAAATGTAATTACACTGATGAAAAGTTATTAAAATTAAGTGTAAACAAACACCTAAGGTATTATGTACAGTTTTACATTTTTTCTTTCATATGATAAGCTTCTTTAAGGGTACATGGAGTGACAAAGCATACCAAAATCATTTTCCGATTAAGTCGGTAAACAGAAGGGCTTTAACAGCCTACGCAAGCTTGAGTGACACAAACACACAACAATTGACGTATCCATTTAAAACATGTAAACAAGGGACCTCACATTTTCCATTTTTAACAAATTTGACATGACGATCATATGTCCTTTAACTCTAAAAGCCGAAGGTCACTTCCTTATGAGTTCCGAAATGTGGCAGGTTTACTCTTTGCATTGAGATCTTTCCCGAGTTAGTTAGTAGTCAATAGAGCTTCCAAATGATGAAGCAATAAAGTCTCATTTCCCATGCCACATTTCAGGAACTTGTATTAACGTGTGTTTTAAGAACATACCCCCCCTTTTTTCATATGACTATCATACCCAGGACACCCAAACTCAGTTCGTGTCAGTGCATACATATAGAGCTCACTTCAAGTCAGTGTCCTGAATCGTGTCCTTGTGAATGAGCATATTCTAGGTCATAAAATCATGAAAGATTTGGGAGACTCTCAAGAGAACCACTGAAACGTTCATAATAAGCATCAGATATATCTAAGGGCCACCGAAAAGTCAAAAAAAAATCTCCCTCTCAATCTGTAGGTGTAAGCGCAAAATAGAAACACTTTTTGATGGGAGTTTTGTACACAATACTCTACCAAAGCTAGTGCCATTTTTTGTCTAATTTTCAGGGTAGGCTAAGAAATTTATAAGAGCAAAATGTACTCTATAAAAAATAATTCTCTGGGCAAAAACTACAGCATTGTACACACCCAGATTCTTCCTTATGAGGGACACCATTTGGAAATGGGACAGAGGTACCATGTACTAGCGTACAGTACTTTGTGAGGTCCCCCCATAAATACTGCTTAAGAACTCTTTAACATATTTTCTTATGTCACTTTCTGCTTCTGAAACACTTTTTTTATGTATTTGTATATATAAATCCCTACCTTTTTAATACCTCATTGAGGTAGATTGGGCTGTGTACAAATTAGAAATAAATACTCCACAATTTGTAGTTCAACAGACACAAATTGGAAAAGTACAAACTATTACAAAACACAATTTCTACTATTATACACACTCACACAACAAAAGGGCCCACTTACAAATTAAATAAAAATCATATAACTTAATAATAATGAAAAAATGACCAGCAAAAAGTTGAAACACTTGACCTTGAATGCCACCATCTTATTAACGTTATCAAAGGACTACCATAATTGTTTAAATCTGTAAAAATTATTCTTTTGGGAGAGTTGAATAGATTTTTTAATGCATTATTTTATTGGTTTATCTTCAAATTGTTGATATTTAAGATAAATAAAATCACGTAGATGTAACCTACAGATCAGTGAAGCCCTGTAAACATTGCTTCATATATATAAGTGCCATCATCGATTTTTATTGATGTTCACAAGAACTAGGCGATTCTCCCATTTACTGTTTTCTTCGTAACACACCAGACATTTATGTTACCAAAGTGTTGCATCATGGTGACCAACTACTACATCAAGGTGACCAAAGTGTTACATTGTGGTGACAAATGTGTTACATCATGGTGAGCAAAGTGCGACATTGTGGTGTTTAAAGTGCTAATTTGTGGTGACCAATGCTACATCACGGTGGCCAATGCTTCATCACTGTGATCAAGTATTACATCATGGTGACCAAATACATCGTGGTGACCAAATTGCTACATCGTGGTAACCACATGCTACATCGTTTTCAAATCAGAACATCTAAAAGATAAATATCCTACTACAAGAGTATCTCTATCTCTATATTGGTGTCAAATGCTAGCACCCCCCCAATTGCACAGGTGCATTTTAATACTTTGGGCATGACCATTTGCAGGAATTGATTTCATCAACATAAATGATTTGGATTTTAACATATTATGCAAAAAGGAGTTTGGCGCGCCCCAGGTATGATGATGATGACGAAGGGACCATCACCTTGAATATTCTTCGTCTTCAACCCTATGTGCTATGTCTACGATTAAGGGAATAACCGTGATTTAATTATAAATTTTCACTTGAGTGATCTTGGCCTCAATGGTCCATTCATAAAGTTTCGCGTCAACATTTTTCAAAAAACTGTTTTGATATAAGAGCTAAAAACATGAGTTTGTAATCCACCATGTAAAATTAATACTGGGCGACCAAAAATTGAGGCACTTCAATTTTTTATGGTATGCAACCCCTGACTTTTAGTCACCAACGATGTAATTTTAACCCGTGCCAGCATAGGATCTTGTTGCACAGAGCTAATTGAGATATCACATCTAGGCAAGTGTGTTTTTAATATCCTCAAAAAAACTCTCACGAAAATTACCCAAACTTCAGGCAAGTAGTTTGATCAAAAACAGCTGGAATGGAGTATCTGGCTCTAATTTATCCCCCCCCCCCCTCCCTTACCATATGGGACCTGGACAATTTCCACATCAAAACATTTACACACCAAAACTGCATGCAAAGACTACTATATTACATATAAATTTGGGCAAGCTCTTTGACTCCACAACATGACATGTCAAAAGAATACCCCATTTTAAACTCACCGAGGTGCACCACTCTGTAAATGACATGATACAGTAGTCAGTCTAAACTTTTCCCTCAAACAATTTTTCTTGAAGACACTTCCATGTACACTGATTATCAAACTGCTAGTGATTTTGATTAGGATTAAAAACAAAAGAATGTGAGCCTTTTGCAAATGTATAAACCAGAAATTAAAAACTGCTCTATTTGTGGCATACGTGCTGCAATATGTGCACAGCAGCGGCAACTCCAAAATCATGTCTCTCTTTTCTCTTCTTTTGATGAGGGTGACGGAATCTAAAAAGGCATATTGAAAAAAAATATTGGTTAAAACAGAGGGTGCAAGGAGCTGTGATAAAGAGAACAAATTGTGTCTGAACAAAATCCGAATCCATGACAGCCTTCTTGCATATTAACATACACTTTGTCAAGATACAGGCCTGTATGCTCCACAGAAGCCAGCGACTGCCTGGTGGATTTTCTGCCTATGACGTTTGTGGGGAGCCTTATTTTGAACGACTTGGAAACTTAATTATTGCACTAAAATTAGTGAGTACTTTGGAGGTCATGCAATTAAAATGGGGTCCTGGGCTTTAAAATTTGGGAACCTCCTTTAGTTAAATGGTGGCTGTTCACCTACTATTCCCATTTCAAGGTATACTATTCTCCACTCCAAGGTGTACTATTACCCATAAATTTCACCTGCTTAGCCCCCAGGTGTTAATACAGTTTTAATTAAATATTTATTGACCGTCAGTGGTATTTACGATACTTCAATACATGTTTATCTGAACATGTATCATGTTTGGAATACATGGATTTGTATGTACTATGGGATTGTATGCATTGTTACACTACTTAAACAGGAGATACTCCATTAACAATAATAACTTGAAAATAAATGCCCAACTTCCCCCATCTAATAGTTTGACCAATTCAAATTAAAGCTCAACTCAGAAAAAATCTCTATCCCAAAGCCTTTCGCATCTTCTATACCCAACTGTTTTCTACAACAGAGCAAACAATTCTGAACAAAACCAGTATATACACTTTGGTAGTAAATGTGAATTCTCAAGTAATTTGAAACCATTAGGCGACGAAAATAAAAAAAACCCTGTTTTACGGGCCCGACCGACCCCGATTTTTCAGTTTTGCAGAATTTTTTTTTAGTTTTTCCAAAAATCATGTAAAATCAGCCTGTTTTAGCCCAAATTTATCAATTTTGACAATTTTTTTTTAGAAAATTTGTTTGTAAAAATTTTTCATTTTTTCTCTTGATTTTTCAGATTTTGGGGCTATTTCAGGCCAATTTTGATCTCCAGAAAGAAAAAAAATTTAAAAAAGAAAAAATTCGCCCGACCCTACTCGAAAGGTCCGCTCGCCCGTAAAACAGGGTTTTCTTTTTTCGTCGCCTTATCACCATTTACATTTACTTCTGTTTATTTTGGAGTAAAGATATGCCCCATTGAGGACACCTACCCTGAATGTTATTCTCAACTTTTCTGCATTAATTCCTGTACATTCACCTACCCAAGATTTTCAGTAACATCTCTAGGTAGGACTCATATCGTCATTTGAGTGCGAGAAGATCTGCAATAGACTATTGCACAATCCCCGAAATGCATCTCATTCGGTGCCCATTCCATCCGGGAACTTTTACCAGACTCAAGTCGGCTAAAAAAACATCGGTGATGCCAGATATACTTGCTGTGTCGCAGCGTGCCTGCGACTGTAAAATCGCTTGTGAAAAACGCTGTAGCGTTTTGTCAATCGCTTCCAGCGTCAATGTCGATTGGAGCGTCAAAGCGATTGAGTTGAATTCAAGTCAACTGGCTTGCGTCAAGTCGCTTGGGTTTGCCTAGCAACTTATCGATTAGATATCGGCAGAGTCGCTTTTCCAATAAGCGACGGAAGTGATGTCATAAAAAAGTCGCTACGCTCCTTGCGGGACTGGTTAGTAATTAATGGGCATTTAGGAGCCGAACGAAAATACCAGGAAAACTTACCCTACGTGACGTTGCACAATAATTGGTAATCGTCCGTCAGGTGACAGTAGGGCCGTCTGATCGAAAATATCACGTTTTGTCGTGAATTTCAACACCGGTGCTTCGATTATTTTTTGTCCTAGATATTCTTTACATTTTTGTAAGATTAACTTCACATGAAAAGGTACCTTTTGGTTAATTTTGTAATTTTGAACCACGTTCGGCGAGGCGATTCTTTTTTTTACGAACAACAATTTTTTTTGTAAACATGACCTCTGGTACAAGTTCCCGGATGGAAATGGGCACCGAATGAGATGCATTTCGGGGATCGCGCAAATAGTCTATAGCGTTGAATGGGGATTCTGAAAAATGGCAGCTATGGGCAGCTTACTACCTTCAAGCACTCACACATCGATATATTTACAATCGGATAAGGAGCCAGTACCATTCCCAACTTGTACCTTTTTACGCAAAAAAAAAACAAAACCAAAAAACAAAAAACAAAATGGCACAGATGAAACTTTTTAAACTTTAAATATCTTGTTCACAGTTAACACCCTAAACCAAAAATCTACATGTAGGAAGTTTGTCTTTATTTCAATTAGTTCATTAGACATTTCTAATAAATTTTAAAGAAAATAGCATTTTTTTGATACTAAAGATTTTTTCTGGTGATGGATTGTCACAGCAAATCTAGTGATGACGGAATGGCACAACTGTCAGAATACTAAGAATACTTCAGCTCAAAAAAATGGTGCTGTAGTCAGTATGAAAACAGCCTCAACATACAAGATTTAATCAAACAAGGTGGCAAACTCCAGTGGCCCCAATTTAGGTGCCATTGTCAACAAGTTCAATTTAATTTTAAAAAAAAAAGTGGTTACGCCACTGTTCAGATGATACACAATTTTTTAAAGGTAGTACCAATGTGATTTTGGAACCTTTTTCTACGGGACCTGCCCTGTCACTTCCAAAAACTAGGGTCTTCTTAAAGTACTGAAATTTTGTTCCACTTTGAGGTGTGTGGAGCGCTCAAATGTTCACATTACTTCTCAACTGAGTGTGGAACAAAATTGGAACGAATCAAGCTTTGAAAAGTGGCCCGGGGTTTGGGAGCTTAAAAAGGAGGGGAGGGGTATAACACATGCTCATAACATTCCAATGGCTGTGCAGTCCTACCTTGATGACTGGATATTGAAGTACTAGAAGGTGCTAAATAAATGGCTCCCGGTTCCACTTAATTTGAGTACTGGACTTGTGAATGGGAATTTAATGGTCAATTTTGATGTTATCCACAATACTAGTATATTGTATTCGTACACCTATGAAAGGCAATGGGGTAATGGATTTCAGCCATGATTCAATACATGTCATCATATGCCGTGCATGTGACACCCATGCATGAGCATAACATGACCATGGCTATTCCACATGAATCATACTCCCATGATCAATACATGATCATCATATGCTATGCATGTGTCACCCATGCATGGATCATGACCTGACCATGGGTATTACACACAAATTCATTACTCCCATATGGAAGGCATATACTCAATCCAGTTGTGCCTTCCAAGGAGGTGTAAGCACTTAATCTAAATAGCGCATATTTTGTTTTAAATTGGGCAACCAACGACCCCAAAACCATCATTCTTAAGCAATTTGAGGGTACTACAAATGGAAACGAACTCAATTAAAGCAGAATCATTAGCAATTGACAAGTTGGTACAAACCAATTCTCAACTAAATTCATGATAGTGTTTGCAAAACACAGCGATGGCTTATAAAAAGCAAATGGAATTACGATTCAAGATCATCCAGCAACGAAACTAAGTTGCAACTGTCACGAATACGGGCATTCTCGACCTACCCTTCCAAATCATCCTCATCATCGTCATCGGTCTTCGCCATCGGAATCAACATGCCGCAACTATTTTTTGTTTTTGGGTTTTCGTTATTTTTTTTTAAAGGTTTTATCAAAAAGCATAATTGAATACGTGAAGTGATGAATGGGGTGAAAAAAAAGCAGTATAATATATGCAGAGAGGTTGACTATTTGTAAACATGATATCTTGTGTGGCTTTAAGTGATAATCTAGTTTAAAGTACATATAAGTATCTGCGTAAAAATAAACCAGCCTATCGCAATCATAGGTTGGGGTTTATAGGCAAAACACACTATAAATATTTAAATACCACACAGCAACAAATGCGAGATAAAACTGGGACACAAAATTTGACCTCTCATATTATCATGTAACCAGGGCCAGAATTAGTTGACATAACACATCTGTAATCAGGTGATTTACATATTAAAAAGATTGGGGCTTATTTAGCATTTATATCTAGATTCCAGGTTTTGATAGGGATAGCTCTATTTTTTGTAGGTGGAGGTATTAATTGAGGAGATTAGTATGTAAAAACTCAGTCCGTGAATTTGTGGTATGATGTGCGCTTATAGCTCATGTAGCCAAACCCTGATGCGGTTGGGCCATTCACCGTCCCAATCAATAGTCAAAGCATAAACCCTAAATCTCAAGAAAGCGCAAAAACTAAATACAGGAATGTTCAGTGAACGCGGGTGACGCTGACTTTATGAATAGTGAAGATAAAAGTTCTGCATGTTACCACAGGTGAGCTGAAGGACTTTCTAAAATTTTTGATATGTTTATAGGCAATGTTTTTAAAACCAATTCTGGGGGTGAACATGTTCACACTATGCAATCACATGGGTAAAATACAAAGTATTGACTGGCGAACAAAGTAACTTATTTGTGAGTTGGTCAGTTCTTTCAAATCCCTTCTTTTGATGCGAGGAAGAAATCAAAGATTTCTGGGTATTTCTGTCCTATTTGGAGTAGGACGCCCATAAACTCTACCATCAATTGAATTACTATACTATGATAATCATGCTACTGTACAAGCAAAATGTTGTTATGACATGTCTGTGAGTTTTAACATGCCCCTGACTATGAGAATATGACGTTGTAGTGAAATTCTAAAAAACACTGTATTGAAAACTCCTATGGGATTTATCCTTCACTTAAGATGTCACCAAAAGGATTAAGAAGTAATGAGGACTAGGGTTTCTGAGTATAAGGTTACTTCATGTCGTAGAAGTTGGTTCATTTTCATAACCTATGGCAAACTTTATGAAACCAGTACACAATTATGGGCATGTACACAAATAGGACAACAGTACCCTGAAGGTTCTGATTATGTAGACTAGTAAATTTATCTTGGCGCAACTTAATGAAAAAATATAATGAATTTAGGGCCATTAAAAAGCTCAGCATGACCGTGATCTGACATTGCATAACTTTCACTTGTGCTGTTGCAGTTTAGCATTCAACTGAATGGAACTTCCACTGAAAAATATGCCAATTTTTTCCCAAAAATTTATAGCCAACGGCATATGCTCAACGACCCCTCACAACTGCCAAAATGACCTTTGACCTTCTTTATCATCTTGCAAAGTATTAATTTGTTCAGAATTCACCAAAAGTTACAAAAATATAAACTTCGAAGTCATGAATGTTTGTAAAGAGCATGAACCTATGGTTAATATTTGGGATGGGAATTTGAAATTGAGCGGTAATGTAACCAAAAGAGTGGACAGGGGAACGAGCTGCACCAATCAAAATTGTTCCTCAACGAGTTGGCAATTTTACAGATTGACACGGGAAATATGTCTTTCCCCCTTGAGTAATAGGAGTAAACGTAGTTACACAACTGGTTTTGAGATTATTCAACAGGGAAGGGATTAATCTTGCATGAAGGATTAGCTTATAAGTGATTAAGTGTACACCACGACTGATACAACCTAATTGTTTATGGAATTTTGGAGATTTAAGTTCTAAGTGAGTAGGGTTAACCACTGCAACAAAACTGCACTCAGTGTGTAATAAAGCTGAGAACACAGTATCAAACTGAAAGAATATCTGCTACACAAATTGTGAAATTATAGTGATAACACAGATGTCACAGAAAACAAAATTAAATCAAACTCTATTCAGATCCTATATAAAACTATTAATTAACAGCACAGGTGTTATATACTACACTACAGTTGCCACAAATAAATCGTGGCGAGTGTGGAACACTTGGTACGTACGTAGCAACGCGGTAATGTACGAGCGTATTTACGCAGCTCTGTAAATGAGATGCAAGCATGTACGCTGTCTTACGCTGAACGCTTTAAGTACGCGGCAGGTATCTAATACACTGGTCACGATTCTTTTGCGGAAACTGTAGACAAAATCTATAACCTATTCTAATTAATCAAGACGTTTTGCAATAACAAATAAATACCGATGTATGACATTACCATGTTTTGAGGAGTCCAAGTGTGGGAAAATATCGGATCCAAAACATGATAACGACAAAATTGGATGATTTACGCCCAATATTAATTGGTCTCGCTATGAGTTTTAAAATATTTTTGCAACTCATATCTCGACCAATTAATTTGGATTTAATCGATCCAATTTTATAACATCATTGGTAGAATCGGCAAAGCACCAAGATCACACACTGCAACTCAGAATAAGTTGTTGGGAACCTACCCTTTCCCGACAACTTGTTCTGTTTTTGAGTTTCCACTGCGGATTATA
Organism: Ophioderma brevispina; assembly: GCA_023653785.1. NCBI lineage: Eukaryota > Metazoa > Echinodermata > Ophiuroidea > Amphilepidida > Ophiodermatidae > Ophioderma > Ophioderma brevispina. The sequence continues at coordinate 33,794 of JAMKCH010027312.1, read as the reverse complement.
TCAATGACGTCATACCTTTGCATTTGGTTTAGCAAAACATCTGGAATGCCTTTCTTCCTGCGTCTGTTTGACTAGGCTAAAATATCTAGCTATGTCTGCTATAGAACTAACTAAGCATTACTGTCTAGCTATGAGAGTAAATTCTGCCCTGACAAGTATTTGCATGCCTTTATGATATGCCTAATAGCAAAAACAAGATTTTATTTTGTACGCTGATTAATTATATCCAAAACCCTCACTTTCACAATTTATGCAAATTTGGACGCTCCTCTCCGAGCTTCATTGAGGAAGTAACCCTTCCCAGCACACTTTGAGTAGCAGCATACACACTCATTTCCAAGAAATGATGTTCTTAAAGACATTGTAATTGTATTTCTGACCTAGGCACAGCATTGGCGTGCAAATACTGGGATAAGCAAGGTTTTACTTAAACGTTTTTTAGCTCCTTTATTGGCAAGAAACTACAGTTGGCACAAAAAGTATGTCGGCATGTTTTTTGATCAGTATTGTGCCAAGGTCAATAATTTTTAAAGTTTTCAAGATGTACATTTTGTTTTATCTAGGTCTAGCTCTTTCATTTAAAGGTCCATGGCCCGATCGCTAATAGCCTCGTCCCCAGGGACCCCAGATTTTACCGAAGTGGTCAAAATTTTGGTATCAGAAGAAAGCTACTATTTTTCTCATTTACCAGTGAAATCTTAGGCCTAAAGGATGTTTGGTTTGGATGTTATGAGCCAAAATGTGCCCCTTTTTGGTCGACCAATATTAATTTTACACAGTACTCTATGGGGATTGCAAAATCGCGTTTTTAGCTCTTAAACCAAAACGGGTTGGAATATCGGCGCGAAACTTTACAGATGGGGTTTTGGGGTGAAGGCTATTCTATCAAGATGAAAAACTTATAGACTTAAATCGGGCCATCCCCCTTTAACACCTTGCTTGTAAAAGAGTGTGCAAAATGGCTGAGATAGAACGCCTGAAAGACGCAAAACCCCCAAACCAAAAGTTGCAGTTTCTGGAGTTTTCAATGGGCATTGTAGTGTACTGCGACATGAACATGCTGGCCACAATCAATATTGCAAGTAGGCTTTCTCGCTCATTCATTCGGAAACCTTCTTTGTGCAAAATCAATATTGTTGCGTTGTACCACACGGTGACCAATGAAAAATCCAAAAACTGCAACTTTTGATTTGGGGGTTTTATGTCTTTCAGGCATTCTATCACAGCTATGTTTGCATGCTTTTTTACAAGTGAGGTGTTAAATGAAAGAGCAAGACCGAGGCAACAAAAATGTTTATTTCAAAAACTGTCAAAATTATCGGACTTTGGCACAATACTGATCAAAAAACATGCCGAGATACTTATTGTGCCAACTGTATGTTCTTTCTACAGACCTAGTTAACCCTGAGGTTTTCTACCTTTCTTACAATATTGCTAATTGGCTCATTTCACAATATAACCTCTAAGTAACCAATCAAAACAGCCTACTGTAAAAGTGTAAATTTTCGCGCTACATTAATTTTCGCGCTTTTCGCGCACTTCTGAGCTAGCGCGAAATTAAAAAACTCGCGAAAATGTTTATTTTGATGTAGGTCTATGTAGGATAGCTGAAAAGAGCGAATTTAAAAACAAGCAAAAATGTTAAAAATTACAGAAACGCGAAAAATTACACGCGCGAAAATTATCACTTTTACAGTATATACCAGAATGCAACTTTATGCTTTTCTTACCATCTCTAAGTAATTACATCATACAATTCCTATAACTGATCAGATCACTGTGTAGTTACTAGGGGGTTGGTTAACTAAGAAGGCCAAGATAAAGTCAACCTACCTTTGGTTCATCGTTGTCAGCATACTGCATGCCGGAATCTTCCACCTGGCTACGAGGGCGTCCTGCCTCCAGTGTGCTGGCCTTGGTGGCTAAGAGCACCTCATTGGGTCGGTCTTGGTCGCGATCGTCTCCTCCATACCCTGTCGACACAGCAGAAGAGAAATTGTTAAAATGTTTTGTGATTGTAATTTGTCCATAGTACTTCTGCCTTTGAATGTCTAAATTCACTGTGCACATTATCATATTGGCTGACCAAAAAAAAGGCAACACTGTTTTTTTCTGCATTATTTTTAACAAGTGATAAGAAAGAAACTTTGTAACAATACTTTTGAAGAGACAAAATTTAAGTTGGTACAAATTATCATTATGCATTTAACTTTAAAATTTTAAATTATTTTTAATTTCTAATTATGCCAAAAACCAAAACAAGAGGTCATTATTTCTAAATCTGATTTGGACAAACTAAGGAAAACCATACATCTCAACTTATTTGGATATGGTTCTAAACAAATTCCATTTGATACCCATGTAACCTTCTGCCAGCAAACCTATTGTTCATTTTAGTCATGACATCAACTGATAGGTAAGAGAGTAGAAATAGCAGAATCTCATAAAAGAACTTAGACAATAGTATCATGTTGATCACAGTTGAAAGAGTTTCAAAAGTTGGAGAACTGTTATAAGATTGAAGTCAAAGATTTGTCCTTTTGACACAACATATAGACAGCATGCCACAGTAAGAAGCATAACACAATGATAGGGTGGGGGGTCAGGGTGGGGAAGGTAGTCTAGCTTCCTGGTTACATTTCATAAGATGACAAAACTATCAGGGGAGTGCATGTGGACACATTCCTGTTGAAGTACCGTAATTCAGCCAGATTCATTCATAACCCTGCATACTAAATTGGGCCAGGTGCATTACTTCATGGGATCATCTGCTAAAATTGTTTTTCATGGGTTCAATTTTTTTTTACAGTTTTGGAAATGGAGGCATCTTGACTTGAACTGTTTAAGATGTCACAAACTAATAATACTCCTGATGCAAAAACACTCAACACCACAGAATATAAATATTTGGGGATAATGTAAGTTAAACTTGGTGAAGAAAAAAAGTTCTATTGTGGTTGACTGGAATTTCCTCTAACATAACTAATAATCTCCTGAGTACAAGTCCTGTGCATTGATCACATGATCTAGCCTACAAAGTACTACTCTTTAATCTGGCATTGACGTCACAGGTAACATGGGCTAAACATAGCAAGTCTATTTACACTTTAACCCTGCAAATGTGCTGTTATATAGGACAGAGGTTGATAGCAATTGGACACCTAGCAGCTGTGAACAGATGCACTTTAGTAATGCCTGGAAATGAACATGGACTTAATGCCAAAGAAGCACGCTACTGACGCACCTGTACAGGTCTCAAAAGCTAAAAGGTGTCATCTAGAGGGTTGTATTGAGTGTCAATTCCACAATGCACCAGTTTGGGAGATTTTTACCTCAATAAGGTCATGTGATCCCACCAAAATCATATTCTTAACACCCTGGTTTTTACACTCATTTTAGCCCACAAGGTGCTAGTGCCTAGGCAATTTGAGCATGATCCTGAAATGTCTTGTGGTTATTAAATTTATTGACCACTTTTTATCCCTAAGTACTGACATGCATTTTGTACAGTACAGAATAGGCACACTGCAATGCATTATGGGATTGATGATGGCACCCTCATCCAAAGCATGTAGAAGGAAGTTGGAAAATGTGTGAATGTTACATATATGCCCCCACAAAGGTTTGAAAATGAAGTTAGATAAATTCTCAAAGAGGATCGTATATAACTTTAAAAGAATATATAACATTGAAGTATTTGAGTGATCATCACACAGTCATTTTTAATGAAAGAACTATTCTACTGAATATAGATCATAATTCAGAGGTACTTGGCTATGGCCCATAGCAAAGGGGTGGTCAGGGTGAAGGTGGCCTGGGTAAAGAAAGGCAAGGCCCACGAGAAAGAAGATGACAACATGCAAAAAATAAACTATTGGTATGCCTTTTCAGTTTGTTCATTGTATACATGCCACGCCCCTGATTCTATTTCAACCACAAAGTCCACAAACCTGACCAAGAACATGTGACTATTCATTAAAAGATGCAATTATCAACCTTACCGCTTTATGTCTTACAGCTTTCTGGATTGAATTATGGTTGCTATTATTGTGTCTTAAATATTTAAGTTCCAATTTTCCACAAAATATTAATTTAAGGTCAACAAATTACAGTAATATTTACTGTTTAAATGTGATTGACAAATGCTACAATATGAAATTATTATTTTTTTTATTACATGGTTACTTTAAGAATAAGGATACATATTATATTCCATGTTATTTGAACATTGTTGAGTGGCATTATCTTCAAATGGCAGCTCTGTTACATTGTATCTCTCAGCTGCTGTGAAAGCAGTAAATAGACTTGGATAAATGCACATGATGCATGCAGTGGTGAATAGGGCAATATGGTCCCCTCAAAAATGCTCCGAGAACATAGAAATAATAAGCATCCTTAAGTAACCCCAACTTCAAAGCTGTCTGCAGTTCTCTGAAATTGCCAAATGAGTGATTCTTTCAAGTTCAATCTCTGGATCCACATGTCCGATTGATAAATATTAGGCATTAAATTACACATTTTCATAGAACATACAAATTTTAATTCCTAAACAATGGGGCAATGGTTTAACAAGTCCACTTCTGGAATTGTTTGTAAAGCATACTTATTTATTATCAATTACTATCCCTACGCATGCTTCAGGCTCTCTTGCAGAAACAAGCAACTGTATCTGTTATGTTCTGGGTGGTATGGGCAGATCAAATGAGGAACTTGAGGCCATCAGAGCTCACGGTATGTCAGTACACCAGCTGTAGCTTTGCCTATTTTCTCAAAAGACTGTTCATTTTTGGGCAGATCCATCTTACAGAAAGTTTAAGATAACACATCTACATTGTGGCAAGGGGGCCAAGTAATCTAAATTCTGATGCCGCCATTGGACAAACATGTAATCACATAATCGGAGGTATATGTTATATCAACACCTGTTTGAGTTGGAGACTCAACTCAACTGTTAGGACTATCACGTATGAACCATGGGACCATGGAAGGCATGACCACATGAAATTGCCCAAATTGGCTAGCGGTTTCAAGTCTGTATTGCCGTACCAATTTTGATTCATTTGGGAAGGTTGCCACATTGAACAACAACAGTTGCCCTCCTTCATTTATACTGTAGGACTTTAAATTAGTGGGATTTTGAGACAGTTTTTTAAGAGAAAAACAGAGAGAAAGCAAAATATTGTTTTGATATTTCTACAGCAATCAAGCATTACTGCTCTGAATAGATCATTGCTAATCATTTAAAATCATATTTTGATTGAACATGCCCCGCCTCTACACTTGTCACCCAAAACCAATTGTGGTCCATGCTGTAGTAATTGACAAGAAACTTGAGCATATGCTAGTGGCCATATAATTCTATCGCAAAATATAGAATTTCAAGTACTATAGTCCATTTCTCTACCTCCGTGCAGTGACGTCATAACCTTGATGCAGCTTTTATGCAAGCGTTGAGATACGCCGGTGTGCGTGGTTTACTGGTGCGATCATCAAATCTTGCGCTGATGTCACTGCACGGAAGTAGGGAAATGGGCATATATATGGGTTTTGCAGCAAATTATCATAGCATTTGAGAAAATTAAGCATAACACCCCGAGGTCTACTACCTGATTGGTTAATTCCATGATTGATTTAACATGATACAACCTCTGAGTAACCAATCAAATTCGACCTATATCTGTATGCACCTTTAAACTTTTCTTACCAGGTCTCTGATAGGCTAATTACATCATATAACCCTATAAATAACCAATCACATCACTCGGTAGTACCCAAGGGGGTTACCTAAGACTGGATGCACTGAATACCAAATGACTCCTTGAAAGAGAGAAATGGTAGGGGGTAAGGGGAAGGGGGAATGCATTGTTATTAATATCTTGTGTTTGGTTTCATCATATCAGTATTTGCAAACACTACCTCCATCCATGCTTCTGGACACCCTACCAGTGCCAGGGTTGCGATACACTTTTGGACTTTCCCTGTTAAGTTGCGTGCTGGCCTGTCGGCTCTGGAATTGTGTCCTGCCGCTGTAGCGGAAGCGGGAGCCCAGACGAGGGAGGAAGAAGTAGTTCCTCTTCGGCGGGGGTTCGGGGGAGACCAATCTGTAAGAGAGAATACCAATTGGTAAGATTGGAGACATACAATGGTGTCTATTTAGATAAATTAAGCATTTACTCTTTTGTGTGAGGGGGGTGGCAGATCAACCTCAATCTTATCAAACATCCAATGTCTTGAATCGTATTTGTTTGGTACGTAGTATACACAACACTCACGTAACTCCTTTCCCAAGACCCAATTCTGTACATCACTTTCAAGGCTTTCTTGTCAAATGGTAATCCAATAAGGGGGGGGGGGGGGGGGGGGGGTGGGGGGGGGGGGTGCCCAACCCTTAACCAGGAGAACTTTGTAAATTCCTTATGTAACTTACTGTGTCCATTGATCCAATTCCTTGCTTGAATGTACAACAAAAACATGAAATAGGCACGTCCCTCAAATTGTTTACTACTAGCCATGCATTGTCTCGCTTTAGATGGACATGATGGTATCTTGTTTGAGCAGTAAATATCTCAATGAGGTTGAAAAGTGGTTAATGATTGTATTCCACTGTATTTAGATATTTCTATTCTTGTATTTGGTCCTGGCATATCAGATAATTCCAATGTACCAAAACTACTTTTCCAATGCGCAGGTTACCAGGACAGCATATTAGAGAGTCCAGAGGTTTACACCCTTCATTCAATAGTAAAACTGAGTGTCTGCGATGGATCCATGTTGGAAAGAGCCATTCCTGTTGGCTTCCATGTTGGGCCGTAACAGGGGTTTGCTAGTGAGCAAGTAGCAGGTGTGCAGAAAGGAATCTGGAATGCAGACATTCCACAGCACAGCCGCTAATGACAATGAGCAACCCTGACATATGGAGTAGAAATGATTATAAACAGCTTTTGTGGATCACTCCACTGTTTTTGACCATATGGCCCTAAAAGCTGTTGATCATTTTCACTCCATGTTATTTGTTTACTTGAGAAAGATGCATCTATAATTATGCAACAAAAAAATACACCGACCTTTTCTTCTAGGTTACTTTCCACGCCATTAACATCTTGTGGAATGACAAACAGCCATTTTCTCAACAAATAAAGAGGCTTAAAAAGGTAATGACTAATCTTACCTGAAGAAAGTGTGGTGCTCCACGCACTGACCTACCAAGTCTCTTAGCTGCACGGTGATTGACTAACTTGAAGCCATGGTGCTCTCAAATTGTTCAAACTGTAAAAAGAGATAAATAATTACAGCATGGACAGGTGAATATCATAAACCTAGCAACGTACAATTTTCCTTGGAGGAACAGTACAGATCTTACCCTCACAGTTGCAGGAGGATGGATTGGTTTTGGTGAGAATGACCAAGTCGTTGTCCGCGACGAATAGACCATTTGGCACGATCCCCGAAAGGCATCCTAGTGTTCGGTGCCCAGTTCCATCCGGCAACTTGTACCAGCCTCAAGCCGGCTAAAAACATTACGGTAGGAGCGTAACGAAAATACCGCAAAACTTACCCTATATGGGACGTTGCACTATAGTGTGTATGCCGGCAGGGGAAAAGTAGGGCACAGTTACGATCGAAAATATCACGTTTTGTCGTGGAAATTTCAACACCAGTGCCTAGATTGTTTTTTGGTCCACAGATATTCTTCTACATTTTTGTAAGATTAACTCCATGTGAAAAGGTACTTTTATTGTAATTTTAGGCACTGATCGGCGACGCGAACACGAACAACAATTTTTTTTGTAAACATGACCTTCTGGTACAAGTCCGGATGGAAAAGGGCACCATACGAGATTGCATTTCGGGGATCGTGCAAATGGTCTTTTGGGCATCACATTGGATACACAACAGGAAGCAAATGCACTGCCTACTCCGTTGATTAGGGTCAGTTCCACGATGGACCCTAGAATCTGAACCAGAAAATTGTCTGCTTATGTACCATGTTAAGGATTTTTTGCATTTTTTTATTTTCATTGACATCAGCAATTTTAAAAGTATCTGAAAATTATTTTGATTTAATTGATTGCAGAGCTAAACACAAACTCAATCTACAATGGCCATATTCAGAAAGATGAATAATATTCATCCTTGTTGCCTGGAGAACTAAGTAGTTAAAAAATCTCAACCAATTCGGTTGTTTTCTCTTTACTGGATAATAATTTAATTTCAAAATAAGAAATTGTGTGAATTGGAAAGGACCCAACAATAGCTTATGGGAATGAATGTGAGAATTTGATCAATTGTCTTTGTACGAGGCAAGTAAAGAAAGATTGGTAACAAGCAGTTCGTGCAAATTGGAGACTGTAGTGAAATATATACTTGATTCCAACCGAACTTTGATTCTATAATTTCCAATTTTTAAAAAAAAATTTACTGTGACTATCAAGTGTAAATTTCATGTGCACTTCACCATTTTTTTTCATTTTCATGATTTTCAGGAAAGCATCTCCTCTCTTATCCAAGTGGGGATTCTGTATTTGCACAAATCCAATGCTCACAAAAAAGATGTTGACTTATGACAGATATTGTCAATCAAATGCATCACATTTGAAAAAAAGTTCCAGTCCTCAGAGGGTGTAGCTACAGACAGGAAGAACGAATATTGGTTTTCCTGTTATCAACAGGTGAAAATGTACGCCAAGTAAGCCAGAAGTTTACTTCTTTCATGCCACGATTATTTTGTGCATAAATTTGGCAGTCATGTGCACTGCTGCATCGCTTGTGTAATCCAATAATGTCAATGGTGCTCTAAACTTCCAACTTTCCATGTTTTCTGCTAGAGTTACAGTTTCCATGTGTTCTGCTACAGTTTGATCGACACAAAATATCCAAGCCTATATAGACAGAGCCCCTGACCCTTGCTACCAATTCATTTTATGCGCCACTTGCATACAAAAGCGTGTGGTAAAATACATGTTTACGTATGCCAGTCTAAATCAAGAACTACCTGTAAGTAGTAAAATACCCCTACTTCTGAAGTCACAGGCCTTATTTATATTCATTCACTACAAAATAATACACTGTCATTAAAAAAATGAAAATGTTGAAGCCCCTTTGATCGTATTCCATTCCCCTAATTTTTGTTATGGTCCACCTTTTTCTTGATAGAGGTTGGCATGGTATGTGCGGGTGCTACGACCAGTGTCATCCATTCGGCAAGTCTCCGTTTTAATTCCTATTTAATTATAGCTACTGGTCCCAGTGAGAGATACCACCTATTTATTTTCAAAATTTGGCTTGAGTGGGTAGAGACACAACAAAAAAAGTGAGACATCATTCCCATATAGGTCATCTGAATGTGGTTAATATGACTTGTAACACATATTTAGTCAATGGACACGCTACACCTTATTTGACCCTATTGACCCTAAATACCTTGACCTCCCCATTTAATCCCACCTAAGACCCTTATTTCAATACATAGCTACCAAATGGACCTGATCAGTCACTGCCCTAAAAACCCTAATTTTAAACCAAAAATGTGTAATCACATTGTATGTACATTACTTAAGTGACCCTAAATGACCTCACACTGCCACACCTGTGCAACACTATGCTCCTTGTTCTGATGCCAGCATACCAAGGATAAATCATAAAGCATACTAAGGAACTGCACCACAGACAATGGAACATCTCCTTGGTTCGCCCACTGTTGGAGCAACATTCACCGACAAGGGACCATTGCAGCATTCAATGAAGCAGCCAAACATTGTCACCTCTGGCTGGATCATAGTTGAGAACAAAAACACTGTTTGGACCGATAAGAAGAAGCCCCGGCAGTATGAACGCGGTTAAGGGTCTGATCTGTCTGTACTAAAAATGAGTAGAAGAAGTGTTTCAGCACCAACATGTAATTCTGCTACCATGCGCCCTTAGCCAGACTTTAATGGTAGGAGGGTGCGGGAGGGGGGGAGGGGTGGGGTGCGGACATTTTGACCAGAAGCGGTAGGGGGAAGCCTTATGAGCTGCTCTCGTGCTCGGTTGGACACACCCAATGTTTTTTTCACCGTCGTTTTCAAATTCTGTAGACGGGGGGGGGGGGGGGGGACATGAACATCATCGCAGCGTGCAAAAACCAGCGTTAATACCAGCGGTGCGTTAATACAATAGTACTATACCGCTGCTTATTCATTCACATAACCATGCAGCGCAACCCTTACAACAAACAAAATTTAGGCAATCTACAAACTTTGTCATCACAAAGCGGCCCTTCAAAATGACAAAGCGGACCTTCAAAATGCCAAAGCGGGACCTTCACCATCAAAAAGCAGACCATTGTAAGTTTTTTTGGGGGGTTCGTCGCACCCCCCGTGGCTACGGGGGGCCCTGGACTAAATGTCTCCTGTTGCCAAGGTTTCCCAATTAAAATTAAAATACAATAACCTAAAACCCCTTTCTTGGTGCTCATGTTCACAAAACCATACCATTCTTGCCCAATGGGTGTAGAAATGGAATGTGGGCTAAGCGCGAACTAGAGAGGAAGAGGAAGGATTGGGAAATGAGTAATGGGTGTTGGAAGAAATTTGGGTGAATGGGAGGTGCTGATACGTAGAAGGAGAGGGGGAGCGCGATAAAAGATACAAGTGTTTGTGGAAGAGCTTGGGTTAATGAAGGGGTATATTTTGTACCGATCAAACAGTAACAACCTAAAAGGCAGACTTTTCCCCTGATACTTCGGCATAGGAATGTTCAGTCTGTCACACTGTGGCAGCCCAAGTGTAACGCTGCCTAATGTCACTAGTACTGCTAGATTTCCTACTTAACCGTTCCTGCCTTACCTAAGCCAGAAAAAAATACATTTGGCCGGATATGCTTTTAAATGAAATTACCTTAATTGTTTCTTTTTATTCCCTTGAAATACTATGAATAAGAAACTGTTCCTGCCCCAAGAACATCCAGACCCAGATCCAGACTGTTCAATATACTCTGATTTATAATAATGCCATGTAGTTGTATCTTAGTAACCCAAATACTAGTCTTTTGCCAAAGTCCCAATCACCCCTACCAATGAACTACCATTCCACTACTATTCACAAGAATATTTATCTATTGAATTTCCTATTTTGTCATTTAATAAATGATTAAGTTTGATGTGAAGCCCCTAGAGGCCTTGTGTCTGATTTATTATTATTATTACTTCAGTCTGTGACACCATCTACTTAAGTCTGGACTATAAGAGCCGTCCTCATTTCTGAAACAAGTGGCACGCTTGTGTCTGTTGATGTGAATTGATTTCGGTTGTCCAAGCACTCGTTCCTAACTTTCCAGGTTTTACGCCTACGTAGCCTGAATTTTTTTTTTCAGAAATTACTGATGAACAGTATACTGGGATTACAATTTTAAACTTTATTATCTGTACATTCCCTAAATACATATCCACTCAATTTAAAAACATTTAAATTTAATCTTGCTTTTCTACAATTCAAAAGTGCTGCCCCTAGGGGCGTCTTGTCCCCTGCCATATGTTATGACGATCTCTTGAAAATGACGAGTTTAATGGAGTGACTGCACATAAGGAACTTTTTCATACAAGAGTTTGTGATTACTTCCTAACAACGAATAGCAACGTCCAAGTTTAGGATTTCTTGGCCACCACCCCTGCAGGGAATATTTGGTTGCTAGAGTCCAATTCTTTGACGCTCCCCCATCTGTATGAGGAGCACAATAAAAGGGAGCTACAAAGGGGGTATGTCATCAGAACCGGCTTTAATAGCTGTGATTATTTACTGTATAGCTACTTCACGTGATCGTGGTTCGTTAAATTAGACATTTGAGGCATATGACTTCGGTGACCAATCAGAAATTACCATAAATGTATACGAGTTGTTGGAACATCAATTAACTAAACAGTTTTTCGACGAAGGGGACCAGACAGCCCAGCTGAGGGGTCCACAGGGTCCTTCCCACCTCTCTCTGTATGCGGGGGAAAAAAAAAATATAATTTCAAGTGCTTATCTGCAGTAGGTTGGACTATGTTAATTGTGAGAGACCAATATTTCATCTTTGTAAGAATTCCTTGGAAACTCAAGGTTTTAACTTGATTTTTTGAATTGATGGTGGCATTTGAGGGACTGGCAATTATAACGCACTGGGACCAAGGTCAGATTTAGGGTAAGGGGCGACAACACAAACGATTTTGAAAAGCAAGTGATTGATTCACAGGGCATAATTTGCTCCCAAACAAGAGTATTAAAATTATAATTATTTGATTACTTTGAAATATCCCTGCAATGCTCCTGTAAACATTTCTGGTTAACTGATACAGACTCGCTGGTGCGGGAGGGAGTGGCGAACCCCCCACAACAACATTATATGAAGGAGTCTGGCCCAAAACGCCAAGGACAGAGAGATGGGCACTCCCGCAGGCGGACGCACCATTTTGCATTTTTTGATATAAGGTGAAAAATTGTCAAAATGGGGCTACGTAATGGGAAGGCTTTTGGTTAACACTGACAGGAGGCAATCATTTTAATATGGAGTGCCTGAAACTCTCAATTACTCAAAAACTTATCAAATGCTGCCTTATGCTGTATTTAATTTTAGGGGCTCTATCAGGATATGGGCCGGGGATAAAATGCTAAAAATCAATGTGGCATGATCACTCACGCGAAGTGAATAAACCCCATGTCACTTCTTTATTCTTGCCCAATTTTTCAGTATCACAGCTTTAAGTTTGCTTCTAATAAATGAAGAGCGAAAGGTGGTCACTTGACCAAGAAGGACAAAAGAGCTCTAGGTTAACGGACTATTCTTGTAGGACAAAGAGGTCTTGACTAGAGGGTGTATGAGTCAATCCCATAAGCATCAGTTTTGAGAAATTTCACTCAATAAAAAAACCTGACTTTTACACTCATTTTCAACCCCAAAGTGTTAGTAATTAGGGGAAATTTTAGAATGATCATGAAATGTTTTGTGGTCCTCTAGCTTCTTGTACAATTTTATCCCTAAGTACGACATGAGTCTGTACAGTGCCAGATATAGGCAAATTGCAAGCATTATGGGATGGTTAAAATACCCTCTGGTCTGGACGGTACATGAATTTTTTACTGCAAAAGTCATTACTGATAAACTGACTTGCTGAAATCCACCACTTTAAAGAGTTACCATAAAATATTCCACTTTTTTTTTTTTTTTTTTTTTTTTAAATTAAGTTTCAAATTCTAACAGTGATTACCATATCATGTGATAAGCATACACTGTTTCTACAACAATTCAGCCTAAGGATGACAAATGCACCTGTTGACAAATGGCACCTGTTTTCAACATGCTGCCAAGTGGCCAAAAAGATACAAAAAACATTCTCATCCACCAAGGACCACAGTTCAGTGAGGTCTTAGGCATGCATTAAGATGAGCCTGATTATATGGCTGCTATCTTGAGAGAATCTAACTTTAGACCCGGGTTTAAAAACAGGTGAGTCCTTTAGACCAGGGTTTAAACCCAGGTTTAGTCCTTTAGATCCGGGTTTAACCAGGCTTAGTCCTTTAGACCCAGGTTTAAAACCAGGCGGTCCTTTTAGACCCAGGTTTAAACCAGATTTGTCCTTAGACCCAGGTTTAAACCATGCTTAGTTCCTTTTAGACCTGGGGTTAAAACCAGGCTTAGTCCTTTAGACCCAGGTTTAAACCAGGCGTAGTCCTTTAGACCTGTGTTTAAACAGGTTAGTCCTTTAGCCTGGGTTCTAACCAGGCTTAGTCCTTCTTGAGAGGACCTTTTTTCTTATGCATACACTGAAAGTATAATGTAATAGGTGAGAAAATTTCTCAGGGACGGGTCAGAGGCTAAGTAAAATCGTTAATGACGATTTATGAATGAAGGTTGTTAAAACTCATTTTATTTTGATAAAACAAATCAACACACTTTTTTAACACATACCCTGTTGAATGGGGACAACATTGTAAGCACCCAAAGCCACATTTTTAGATGATAGCTGCCTTTACTTGTTAATTCATGAATAATCTTTTCCACAATTAAGATTTTTAGAGATAAATATCTTAGGCTCATGCAGAAATGAACACGTTCATATTCTTGAACATATAGAGGTATGTAAGCGAAGATTTCGCCGAGTCCTATAAGGCTAGTTGATTCGCCACGAACCATTGAGTACAATCTACATCCGGGACATCCCTACTTCACTGTACACATCCCTGCTTTAAAGGTATTATTCAGCAATTTTGGACTGGCAAGAGGAATGTCCTGACCTAAATTCATTTACATATGTTTCCAATGCTTTCGGCTCTGTACTTCTATGCCTGTGTAAGAAAAGTTAGTGATTCTAAACTTGCCACCATGCACTTTGCGTTCCGCAGGTCGTGCTCAGTACGGGAGTCTTTTTTGCAATGCATTATGGACTGGTGTGGCAGTTTCGTCACCTAGCGCGCACTGAATTGTGTGAATTCTGCAAAATCTGCTCTTGAGACATGCATTATATCCATTTGTTGTAGATGCAAGCTTACCTCTCCAGGCCTAAGTTTAATGTAGAAAGTATTTCTCTTGTAAGAATCTTTAAGATCTTGGGCCAGGCAAATCGGTTTCTCTCAGTCTGTTCGGTAGATAAGAGGCCATGGCACATACTCCAAGCATTATATCTACACCTTCGAATCCTGGAAGAAATTGGAAATACAAGATACATTTCATAACGTCAGTACTTTTTATGAGTTCTAATGGGAGAGGGGGATTATTCAGAACCCTCCCAAGGTCATTCAAGGTTAGAATGGGGCAATCTACACGGCAGCCCAGATCCAGACGGATCCGGATCTCGTATTCCAGTTGGCATCTACCAAGGGCAAAGGTCAAACTTGATCCAGATCTGTAACGCGTACATGGTGTGTACACGATTGCGTTAGTGTCCCTGCACTTTAAGTGCGTACTTTTAGTTACGCGTAAAGTATTCATCGATCACCAAGGTTACACATAGCATTTGTACACTTTACGCTTCAAAAGGGCACTGTACTTCGCACTCACTGCACCGTAAGCGTTTTTAAATGGTCTCCCATGATCTGGATCTCGGTGATGCGCATCGGATCTGGATCAGCGCCCGGGTAGATTGCCCCAATATTATCCATTGGCATGGTTTGGATTTGGGGTTAGGAATTACAGAATGAGGGTTCATCATTTTGAGTTGCGGGAAAATGATAATTAAAACTAATCCTGAGTGTATTCACCGGGTTGTACTCTAACATACTGTTCCATGATATTGATTGGCTTATCTCCCAAGCCCAGATCAAAATATTGGGGCATAGGGATATTTTCTCGCCAAAGCCGAAATGGCAAGAGCAGCTGACCTGACCAAAAATCACTCTTAAAATGGGTCCCAAAACTGACTAAAAAGCGTATTTGCTGAGGGCATGGAACAAGTGCCTAATTTTTGCGGCATATTGTGCAGTGTGGGCGGTATAAGCTAGTCACACTGCAACACAAAGATTCTAATGCAGTACATGTTATTTACGTGTGCTAGTATGTACCCAGTCTGCCTATGGGTTACCTATTTGAAGGGTTACATTTTAGGCTTATTATGACGGTTAGGCTTAAGACCTACCCTATTAAATATCTTGGTGAATTGGACAAAGAATGTGCGCAATTATTGGCACCAGTTTGCATGTTGTATAGGCCATCTTGTGTTATCAAACACCAGTTATGGAGGAAATATCACTGCTAAACATTGTTTCTAGCTGGATTCGGTCAACAATGTGGCAATTTGCTGACGCTATTCAAAATAATTCGAGTCATCAGTATGATCTTTTTGATGTTTCTGATAAGTGAAATTACTTTCCAAGAAAATGACCATCCTTAAAGGTGCAACGAGAGATTTCACATATCAGGTGTCCCTAAAATCGAAAGTACTGATTTTTGCCCTAATGGCAAAGCTTTCCATAAAAAATATCCCCACTCTAAAGGGATTAAGCTGAGAATGTTCTTTGTACAAAAATGTGGAATTTCTCATTTGTATAGGACCAAATACGAATTCAGCATTGTTTTATGATTGAATAAAAACAATCCAAATCACCTTTTCTCTATTTTACGACATTTCTGTAGCCAAATACAGTGTAAGGAAATGTATTGAGTGTCTAATCTATATGAAAATTACTATTGTGACACAATATTTTGGTGCCTCAAAATCTCTGTTGCACCACCGCATACATGATCATACAGGTTATCTTACTTTAGTTTTTCTCTTAAGAGGTGCTTACCCGGCAGGATGAAGGTCTACGCCATACATGTTAAGTTTCTGGCATTCTCAAGGTAATTTGCATCTGCTTCAGCTGGTGTTTGGCCTCTGTAATAAAACCACAATTCCATTCATAAGAACCACTTAATATTTCCTTTCTGTAGAGCATACATCTATTTTGAGGAATCCCAAGGTTCGCTTAATTAATCACCCCTTGGTAGCCGCTGTTTTTTACATTATTTACATATCTTGGATCATGATCGAATCCGGTGCAACTTTATTCAAATGCACGTCATCATGTGAGGATTTGATTGGAGCTAAAATAATTGACTGGATGCCCTTTCTGATGCCAACCCTTAGTTTTTGATGATGGGCCTAGCCAGGGCAACTACTCCCACCATGCAGGCGCATGATAAAAACGGGCTAGTATTGGATTGCTCACATTAGATCCAAGAGCTGACCCCCTTCTAGGTAGATTTTATTTTTCGTTTCTACCGGCTAACCAGCAACCCTTCTCATCTTCAGAACCCGATGGGGTGACGGTTCAGCCTTGGCCCTTGGACAGGTTAGTACTGGTTACCAGGATACCAGTAGCAGGCCCTCAAAGGATACCCCAACTGAAATTAAAGTAATTAGTTGAGACAAGAGATGTTCTTCTGTAGAATAGCCCTTTTGGTGATAAAGGTCCCTTGTTCAAACTCAGTAGGTCCACTCATTGAGATTTAATTTGGTAGTAAATTCTGAACTTGAGAGCTATTGCCTACAGTTATAGTTCGGTCTTCTGTGGTTCATTTTGGTCTTTGTTTTTTTCGTTTTTGGCAAATGAACCATGAACATATCTCATCCTTTAGAGGGGATGTTAAGCAGTAGGTCCCATGTACAGGAAGTGATGTGCCTATCATAGACCGTTCAAAGAAAGTTGAATCGTAACCCTGACTGTCTCAAACCATCCTGGTCAGTTTGGGGAATACCACTACAATAGTGGTTATCACGTGAATATACCATCTGAGGACCTTGGTCATTTTAAAACTGCAACCAATCCCATATCGTCATGTTGAATAAATGCTGGCATACCTCCCTTTGGTCAAAATGAGTTAAGTAGGTTGTTTTTAACTTATGGAAAACCTGAGTAGGACAGCAGTCACCCGCAGGTTGAGAAAATGGCACTGTCAATTCAGTATTTTGTACACGACAGCATAGGCATAGGAAATTCATTGAGTAGTGTTCAAGGATATGGAGCTAGCTCACATTGATATTCAGTCCACCGATCTCCGAGTGACATAACAAGGTGTTTTCACCGCTCTCTCACCAACCTAGATCACTCACCAACCTCGATCACCCATTGCTGCCCAGGCATATTTTCACCTTTATTCCAACAATCAATTTTACATCAGTTGGGTACATTCTTCTTTAAGGTCTACTCTTGATTGACCCTTTGCAGCAGGGCAATTAAAAGTCAAGACTGACTCTAGCACAAAGAACATACCGTATTGTCTGTAAGAAATGCTGCCCCCCAATGTTCCTAAAAACACAAAATAACTATGTCATACATGCAAGTAAACACTGATTGCGATTGCAAAAATTGGTGGTAGATTTGCCGACCTTAAAGGTGCAACGAGAGATTTCAAATAACAGGTGTTCCAAAAATGAGAAAATTCTGATTTTGGCACTGGTCTAAAGTTTTATATCAAAAATATCACCATCTGTAAGGATTAAGCTGAGAACTGTTTCTTTGGTACAAAAATTGTGAAATTTTTAATTTTGTATAGGAGGAAATACAAAATTCAGCCTATGTTTTCTATTGAAATATAAGCTTATAAAAATCACCTTTTGTTTTCACTTTTAAGACATTTCAGTACCAAAATACAAGGTACGAAATCCTTTGAGTGTCTAATCTATATGACATCACTACATATACACCTTCCATGGATGTCTCAAAATCTCTCGTTGCACCTTTAAACTGGCTAATTCATGCACAACTCACCCAGTGCATTGTCAATTTTAACTTAAGATGCCTCTGATAAATGTAGATTTTTGAAGAAATTACAGGTTCATGGAAAAAAATATCTGCTAAATTTACCACTTTAGCAAACTATACCCTGTTCAGTGTAAGGTAGAACATGACCCCATTCTTTTGTCACTTATATTCTACACATTTTGTCAGGGGAGAGGCTCCAAGTTGTGCCCAAATACACTATAGCTACTATAGTATATTTACTCTAAGGTTGCATTATCACCTTGGATGTACATAGTGTTATCTCAATGTATTTTATCCAAGGTCATGTTTCACCTTATAGTGAACACACTATAATATGTTATTTTTTGTACAGCTGTGGATTCAGCCATTGTTGAGCTTGTTCACACATTGATCCTTTATGTGTTCCAAGACACCTTTGGCTATGGTTTACCAAGGAAATTTTAGCCGCACAAATGCCCTATAATAAGCGCCCCCTTTTTAGAAAAAAATAATGGCCCCGGGGCTTTTATTACAGACAATTTCTGCACCAAGATCCTGCCTTAGGTTAATCAAGCCCTGTTTCCAAGTGGCCAACCATACTTATTGTAAAATAATGGCCCCGAGGGCTTTTATTACGACATTCTGCACCAAAAATCCCTACCAGTCGGTTAATCAAGCCCTGTTCCAAGTGGCTCCACACCAATAATACTTGTACAAGGCGGTTCTCGAACCACAAAGGCCCATCGCCCGGTCGCGGTAGTAAATGGAGGGAAAATATCAATTTTAGATCACAGGGAGAATTGTGATGCTTACCATAGCAGTTGGGCCAATTTGACGGTATCAATTGTTGAGTACTTGACCATACAACTATTGTAGTTTTTTCACCTTAGATGACCCTACTTGACTGGAATGACCGTCAACATTCGGCATTGAATGCTTACTACACCCATCAGTTTTCATGACCAATACTACATGTGTAGGGATTTGAACTTGAATGACCCCACATGACCTTGAAAAGGCCATCAAAATTTTTGGGCATGAATGTGACACACCACCAAGTTTCAGTCATCCTACCACATAATGTAGTGATGTGCACCTTGGATGACCCCACATGACCTTGACAATGACCTGCAAATTTTTTGGCACTGAAGGCTGACCACACCCACCAAGTGTTCCATCATCTAACCACCCACTAGTGGGTTGACTTGAATGACCCACATGGACCTTGACTGAAAGACCTTCAATTTTTTTGCAGTGAAGGCCCACCACACCCACCAAGTTTTCCTATCCTACCACATTTTGACAAGGGTTTCATAGGCAATGTTTATCCCATTGACCTTGAATGACCCCACATGGAACTGAAAGGAACCTTCAATTTTTTGCAGTGAATGCCCACCACCACACCAAGTTTCATCATCCTGCCACATTGCCAAGGTCCTTATAGCAATTAATCCCATTTTTGACCAAAGTTGACCCATTTTTTTACCATATTTGACCTTTGGACCCCATTGCCCATGACCCCATCTCCGACCTCATCTGCCGCCTACTTGGAAACATCTAGGTGCGAAGTTGACACCCATACTTTGCTTAGATAAAAAGATATCGTGTTACAAGGTTTGTAGCAATATTTTAGCCTATTTTGACCAGATTTGACCTTTGACAATGACACATGACCAACTTCAGATCCAGGACAAACGCGTACTTGAGATACATCTAGGTTGCGAAGATGGGCACCCACGCTTGATTAGATCCAAAGATACCGCGTGGGACACACACACACACACACACACACACAAGCACGGACGAAGAGCATTTCTTATAGTCCCCTTCTGCCAACAGAAGTTGGCGGTGGGACCAAAAATAATGGCCTAGGGGCTTTATTAAGACAATTTCTGGAACCAAATCTTACCTTAGGTCAATCAAGTCCTGTTTCCAAGTGGCATACCAATACCTCACTTGCAAAATAATGGCCCCGGGGGGCTTTATTACAGGACAATTTTGCACCAAGATCCAGCCTTAAGTCAATCAAGCCCTGTTTCCAAGTGGCATTACCAATACTTATGGTGATCTTGGCAGCTCCTGACTTTCTCCTCCAACTCGCCAGTATGGGTTTGGGTGCAAACTAAATTTCTCAAGTAGTCGTGTCGTGCCGTGTTTTTCGGGGTGTAATCACCAGATCTACTTGTAGTGTAAGAGCCCAGCACCTAGTGGGTGACGAATGTGACATTGGCAGCTTGCCTTTGAGGATGTCATCCCGGAGTTGAAGGACCAGAAGTACCGGAGAAGATATCCGAAATTCTTCCGGTGTAAACAAATTGGCAAATCTATGCCATGCTCTACCTTTAACCTAAACTAACCTAAATTTTACCTTCACCTAACCACAATAAACACATTAACAAACCTAACCACAATCCTAACCTGGAAATCTTCCAAATTCTATACGCATTAAGGCTGGCGTTCTCAACTGTTTTTGCACTTGGATTAAAAAAGTGCCAAATACATTTGAATTAGACTTTATTTTCTTACTTTTCTGCATATTTTGGGCTGGTTGGTGGACCAAATGTCATTGGATTGTAGACCTTATTTAGCCTGTGGGCCACCAGTTGAGAACCACTGCATTAACCCCTAAGGTCTTTCTTTCTTACAACATCTCTGATTGGCTCAATACATGATATACCATGATATAACCTCTGGGTAACCAATGAAAATGGACCTTCTAGATATCTGTTCTTACCATGTCTCTAATTGGTTAAATACATCATATAGCCCAATGTATAACCAATAGAATTGGCCGGTAGGCCTCAGGGTAAGGTTTTCAAAAACACCACTTGACAACTTTCCAATAATATTCATCTTACTTACAAAAACAGCACCATTTGGATACAAAACTTAAATAGGCCAAGGGAAAAAGGCTAGCCTGGGCACATATCCACAGTGAATATTAATTTAGTAAAATGTATTTGTGAATTCATGTAGTAATATCATGGTATTCTCATGTTGTACCTGCATTAATATCCATAAGAAGCTTTGCTCTATTTACATGTGGCCACCTGCAAAATTTTGTATCAGTCCCTACCCTCGCAATTCGACTGATATGCAAAAATGAGTAGTTTACACAAAAAGCTGAATTTGTACCGAGCTTAGTCGGAATTGAAATTAAACTGTATTGTGACAACCACAAGCTTTCTTTACAAACAGGAGCATTTTTTGAAGGCGACACCAAAACGCAAGGCCTTTGCTGTGAAAACATCACGTTCACCTTCAGATCCCGCGCTATTTTCATAACTCAGGTGATATATACTGTATCACCTTCGAAAGCTCGCAATAAATATGCATACCTATGCAGACAAAACACAGGGGATATCGGTTTCCAAGCAAATATGCATGATGCATAGTGCCTAACAATCTACTCCACACAAGGGTTTATGATATTTTCAAAAGTTCAATATACTGCGATTCCGTCCGCTACTATTACAGCCAAAAAAATGGTGGCTACAAGCTGGTATATGGCAGCTAACATGAAAATTGTCGAACTGTAATGGACTCCTCGTTATTTGCCCGCTCACACCCATCAAATTTGCTCTGGTATTTTGCAAGTATTCGTCCTCTTAAAAGTAGGATAATGTTGGGAGGAAAAGCTCGTTTACCCAAACTTTCCCAGTTCCAGATGAAAGCACAATCTGGTGCGAGTGGTGGAAGTTGGAACAACACTCTCGAACATTAACATCAATACCATTAAACAATTACATGCACCATAAGGCCCAAAAAGAAAAAAAAGTTTGTCTCAGCTTCAATCAGTGCAAAATTTTAAGCAAGATGCATTTTTAGACCACTAATTTTTTAAATTTTTTTCAACTTTCAAAGCTGCCATCATAACTATTCTACATTGTTCCGCCTTTTAAATGGCGAAAAAAATAGTGGTCTAAAAATGGCAACTTTTCGCTCCAGAGTGGACGATACAACAGACATCATGACTGAACCCTGACAGTGAGCGTGTTTCTACTGCCGACACGGCAAAAAGCGGCTTTTGCTGACCCGCTATAGACCTGACCTTTTTCCGCTATCTCAGCTGTTTCTATTGAAGGACACTCTGGTATGTGGCACGCTTGACTGCACTTCCCGTTATCATGCTTTCGACAGACCCAACCAGGGTTACAATATTTCCCCATAGAAACTTCCGGAGAAACTTCCACGCATTTCTTTCTCTCACATGCACGTGTAGGCCTATTCCCTTCACGTTATTTATCATACAGTCTTGAGTTTATTTCTTTTAATGGATGTACCGCCAGGTAGGTGTAAAGTAAACTAAAAGAATTACTACGTGTTCATCATGAATACTATTGATGTTTATTCACTTTTTAAATGAAAATAACAGTAACTGCTGATGATTTGAACGACTCGTGCAGCGGAATTCACATTGCCAGCGTGGCCTTGGCATAATTTCTTGCCCAACACGGGCTATGCCGCCTATTGGCTGTTTTCTTCTAAAAACCCGGTATAATAGCAGTGTGCACACGGCAAACCTTCTCAGAAGCGGTCTGATTTTGCTGTACGCGGTGCGTTAAAATAGCGAGTCGGTTTGTTTCTACTGATTGATAACGGATCGATCCGTGTCCCTATGCAAGTCTGGCCCTAAAACGACCCCAGTAAGAAAAACACGCCAGTGATAGCTAACTGGCTTGGAGCTTCACAGATGTCAGCAAAATATCCTCTTGCCCTTCAACCTCAAGATCCTTGAGGTAACCCTATATTACCTTCAAACCATCAGAATCCTGTTGGTAACCCTGCTGTAACCTTCACGATCCTTGTGGTAACCCTATATGACCTTCAACCTCAAAAGCATCCTTTCGGTAACCCCTCTATTACCTTCAACATCGCATCTTGGGTAACCCTATATACCCTTCACGATCCTTGGGTACACCCGATAGAACCTTCACCTCAAGATCCTTGTGGTAACCCTTATGACCTTCAACCTCAAGATCCTTGTGGTAACCCATATTCCCCTTCAACCTCAAACCATGAAGGTTAACCCTCTATGACCTTCAACCTCAATCCTTGTGGTAACACGAGATGGACTTCAACCTCAAAATCCTTGTGGTAACCCTCTCCTCTATGACCTTCAACCTCAAATCCTTGTGGTAACTCTATACGACCTTCAACCTTAAAGGTGCTTGTTCCGATTTCTGTGTATTGTGTTATCTACTTGATATGAGAGCCTGGTACTTGCAGTACACCCCATCAGTACCGTGGGAAACAAACTTGCGGTTTGATGGTATAAGCAATAATGCATGTTGCAAAAGCCCTATTCAATACTGTGGCTAATATTGATGGTTAACCACTAAAACGTGGTTATTTGTTTATATCTTGGGATTGAAATGGAATCGAGGGCTCAAATTTCAGGACCTAACAATGAGAAACATACGGCCTTCATCTGATATCAAAATCGATGCTATTCGGGCACATCGGGGGTTCCCAAGACATCGGAAACACAGATCTTTAGATCATTGTGGTACCCTACTGCCTCTCCTACAAATTTTTGCTAAAAATTTAGCTGATTGATGTACATTGGTAAAATAACAGCTGTTTTACAAAACTTGATCCAAATAAGCAGATACACTACAAACACACATACATTGCAGCATTTCATAGCCTCTTCATGAACACGTTAGGCGAGACAAAAAGTGGCAAATACCGAGATCTCTTTACTGATTTTGAGAACAGAGGCTGGCCACCTATTTACTTTTCCTTGTTGAGTTGGAAAGCTGAAGTTTTTACAATGCGTCACTGCACTGAGTAAATACCTGGCTGCTTTACAAGTCTCAAGTGGGAAGAGGAAAAGTACATGGCAGGCCATACAAATAATTTAGCATTTCTGGGACTAGAGCTAACCTGAGCAAATATCAGAATTTTCTGCGAATAAGAAATGTTTGTTTAACGTTACTAGGGTATTTAGAGGTTTTACGGATACATTTTGTATATTATTATTAACAACCAAGGGGGTGAAACGCATTCAAAACCAGTCGTCCGTGCTGGGCGCTGACATTTTGAATATTGCACGGAATAATTATCAGTTTGGGTGCTTGTATACACACATAATGTCAATTCGATACAAACAATCCGCCAAAATATCAGTTGTTGGATGTTGGGTGCTATTGGGTGGTTAAATTTTGTCCTACCCATGGCCACACAACGAATGAAATGACACATCAGTCGTCTTGATTTAAATAAACCGCCTCAATGAATACATCTTTTCACCTAAGCGCGCATTGCATTATGAGAAAAAAGAGTATCTGAGCACAATGATCCAGGTACACTATTTTTACACCTGGCCACCTCTAACACATACATTAATTTGTATCACTACCGATTAGTGTATATGCAAAGTGGCACCCACAGTATGTGGAAGAAGCGGAGGCAGCCATTGCTTTCTATTGTTGGTACTCTAGGTTTTCTTTGTGGTCGGCAAAACATGCGAGACGGTGAATTTCTAAAGATTACGTAACGTTTTGCCTCTCTATCTATATAGAACCTCTTTGTTAACAACCATAAGAAATGTCAAGAGTTACTTTTTGTGGCGAATTTTATTTTAAAATTACATTTTACAAGTCATCCAAATTCCACTCCTCAAGTTGTGATTGTCTGGGGAGCTGTGCTCACTAGATCCTGCCCTTTCCTATGCCCCTGTACATGGGCACACTATCGAAGGCTGCACTTTCAATTACACATGTCCAATCTTGAGGAAACAGGGCATTTAAAGTGACAGGAGGAAATTTTTTGAGGATACAAATTTTCTTTCCTCTCAATTTTCACTGGAATGGGGTGTAGACAGCCTACCGAGAACGTTTCGAAGGTTAATTGAACAACATCAGATACAAAGCAAACCGGGAAACCCTGGTTTTGAACTTGCCTTTATCGTAATCTCTCCCCCCCCCCATAGACAACCATGCTTTGACTTCCTTCTGTCGTGCACGACAGAAATTACTAAATCATCATCTTATTACCTAAGACAGCTTATTTGGCTAATTCACTTGCAATGTGTGATCTAATACAAATTTGGTAGCATTCCAAATATGCAAAAAACCGGGGTTCACAAAACTTGGGGCGCTTCTTTCTGGAATTCTCATGTCTCTTTAGTCTGCTTCCTGTACCCTGATGGTCCCAAAGTTTCAGAGACCTCCATACGAAGTCAGAATTCTAATAAATCACAAACAGAATAAATGAAAGCTGAGGAACAGATGAAAGATCACTGTGTGGGATGAAATGTCAAGTAAGCCATTCTTAAGTTTGTTGAGAGAATGGTTATACAGGCAAGTTGGACCTTTTCCATTCTAAACTGATTCAGCTGTCCAAACATCAATCTTATATCCTTCCTCTTTCCATTATCAATCAACATTTTCCCACTAAAGCTGTCCAGCTCTATAAAAATATATTCCCCAAAACCGAAAGATTGGATTTTCCATTTTCTTAAATTTTTTCTCATTTTAAAAAAGTCTCCCTCAGTCTGAATCCTTCTTCAATTTTCCCAGTGTTTCTTACGTTCTACCTGAACTATTATGATCCCATTTCCACAGTCTGTATTAGTGGCTGTTACGTGTTATCCGTTTAACTTTAAACACGAACGGAGGCTCCTACAAACACGTTTAAGAAAATTCACTATGAACAACTAACACTGTTTAAGAAATTCACTAACACGTTTACACGTCAGAAAACCCTACTAACTTTTTTTTTCAGTATTATTTTAAATTGCTGAAGTCAATTTTTCACCAAAAATTACCCGCCGTCAGTGAAAGTAAGTTAACAGTTCCAATGCATTTCTCGGTCTAATCTCTAAGAAAGTGTTTCCGACTTTTAAAGCGGAAACAGGGAAAATCCCCCGTTTACCAAAGTTCTTGTACGTGAGTTGAGCGACTTCGGCATATGATATACCGCATAACCCAAAATAACACGGCCCCAATTACATTGTGCTTCAATTACAGAGGATCTACAAAAGGGTAAAATGACCGCGCTAATGGAAGCTCCCACATTGATTCGTCGTTTGAGACCTTTGGGATATTTCAACTGCTTTATTTTGGATTAAAACATAACATAGGTAAGTACAAACAACATTTATGGTTCCAATGATATTTATGATCGATGCAAAGCCGTGTAACCCGATTACGAACGATTTTTGGTTCAATAATTGCATTTGCGTGGAATCGCCAAATTCGTTCAGTCGTTAACGTGTTATGACCGGTTAAACCTTTTAAACGGACGGAAATACAGACCGTGTAAACGGAGGAAATTAAACGGTAACTCCAAGCTCTAGTCTGTATACTTGTGCCAATCTACTCTCTTGCAATTTTCCCAGTACATGTTTATTCTATCTGATTGGAGTTATCATTTTCCCATTATATAACCTGCAGTAGGTTAACACAGTTAGGTTTGTAAATCATTTGCCCTGCTCACCTCCCATATGATTAGCTTTGGTTGAACAGAATCAGTTCCATTAAATATGTTTTTTTACTGATCTGATATCAGTCAGAAAGTTTGGTTTGACTTCCTGGCCGGTTCTGTAGTATAACTACTACCAAGGGTTGAAATAGTGAACTCTACATCTTGGACAAAAAATTTGTTGGAAACAACTTTCAACAACGATTTCTTGAAAACTCATCCCCACTCTGCCCCTCCAATTTTGATTACGGTAGTGTCCACCATCAATTTGCTGATCTCCAACATTGATTGGAGATTGAGAAGGTCGATTGAAGGGAAAGGTTAGCCCCAATTCCAGCCAATTTCCCCCAAAACCTTACAAAATCAACTGTTTAAAAAGTTTTTTTGTAAGGTGTTGTCCTCTAAAAAGACTTGACACCAAATTTAATTTTTTTCAATGTCAATTGGTAAGAGTAGTTAGTGTTTATCCAGAAAAATTTCGATTGTAGAGTTCTTTGAGTATTAGTAGCTGCTGTGTGGGAAAGCGTGGCCCAGTGGTTAGGGTGCTTGCCTGTGGCGCAAAATTCCCGGTTTCGAATCCCAGTGGGGATACTTTCTGGGATTTATCTGGGTTTCTCAATTCTGGATTTGATCACCAGCTAATTGATTCAATACAGAATACCGCTCTCCCCCATTGTTCACTTAATCTGGGCAATTAATCCTGAAAAAGCATCCCTTCCTTCAGGGGGGCGTTAAGCCATCGGTCCTGTGTACATTGAGTCACAAGTATAGATGTACATCCAGCCAGTTTTGAATAAGACTAGAGTGAAAACCCCTTGATTGTTCCCATCCTCCCCCAGCCTCAAAGCGGGCCATTTTAGGAGTTCCGTATCATGGATACCACGCGGCCCCGGATCAGTTTTACTCAGCTTAATAATCCTGACACCACCAGAAGCCAACACCAATGACTGTAAAATATGCCAAGAATGAACCCCTCTCAATGTGAGCTACTACCCCTATAAACGGGCACGTTATTTCTGTATCAGCTCAGTCAATATACAATCATGCTGTTAGAAAGGGTCCTACTATCTATCTTCCCTTCATTCCCTATCACAGAGATTACATGGTTCAATGATGTCAAGTGCATGATTTGGATAACCATCACACTATTTCCCTGGATCAGCTCAAGATCTCATATGCATTTCGGACTTTTTTCTTCCCCGATTGATCCACAGACCCAGCCAGAGTAAACTTTTAAGAATAACTGCCTATAAGGTTTAAAAATAAATGAAGGCTTGTCTCGGAAGCATTTGGCCAAAAAATGGTAAGGCTGTAGTGGTGTAGTGTTCCCTGTATATGAGTACTCTTTTTTAATCGCAATTTGGGTGTTTTTTTAAACTTGTGAACCCAATTTTGAATTTTCCCCTTCTGACAACTTAAAAAACAGTTTCAAATTGAAGCCAATCGTAGAGTCAGTAGTCAGCACATTTTGATCTGATTTTCACATATCCTTTTTACACCCCTAGCACTATGTTTTAACAAGCTTTCCCCATGTCCATTAACTTGTGGGCCAATGAAGCCCTGAAAATGCCTTGTTCTTGAGAAGGGGTGTTAAGGGGAATACTAAACTGTATAACACACCAACATAATGAAGCTTCTTTCACAAAGTCTACCCAATGTTCTACCACAAACTGTGTAGTATTTTTTAGTAACCTATTGGAGGATATGTGATTACTACTCTAATACAATTTCAACACATCTGAAGTTTGAACCTACTCTAAACTTTGACCCTATAATACTCATAGTTCAAAGAAGAGATCACCATTGTTATGGATAGATTATTCAATTTCCTGGAGGACCAGCACTAATGATGGCAGGCACAAAGCTAGCACACCTATTTTTATCATTTTAAGAGCAACTTTCAAATTTGCCTTGAACCATAGGTCACACGAGGTCACAACTTTCTTTAAAAATTTATTTCTGAAACACAGCTTGAGGAAGTAATAATCAGGGTATTTGCATTCATCGACTGAACTCAGGCAAGCTACCACAATCCTGCATGTCCAAGCTGTATTCTATTGAGCGGTTACTTGAGACAAACATGGTGGCATTGTTTTTTGACACCTGTATCTGAAATTGGGAAGTCTTGAACAAACGCCATCTGCATGTCTGGCTCAGACAATGACCCAGAGGGTGTATTGAGGTCAATCCCACAATGCAACCAGTGTTGGAAAGTTCACCTCAATAGGGTCATGTGATCCCCACACCCGATCCGAAATCCTCTATTCTTAACAACATGAAACCCCGTACTGTAGCACTCATTTTCGCCCCCAAAGTGTTAGTACTTATGGAATTTTTAGCATGAGTCATTTTGAATTTTTTGTGTGTCCTCGTGGGTTGTGTTGCTTTTTGGTAAACGGTTTTTGTTTTTCATCCCGTACAGTACTGACATGATGGTGGTTGTGGGTTGTACAGTGTCAGTATAGGCAAATTGCAATGCATTAGGGATTGGTTCAAAACACCCCTGGACAATACTTACTTTGTGATATCTTCCTTGAGTTGATGGGATCGGGTGGATAGAACTTGACAGCCAAAATGGAAAGCCCAAGAGGCATCTGTAAAGATACAAAAGGAAAGAGATTTGTTAGGAAAATATTTACAGAAAGAACTGACTTTATGCATCGATGTTTAAGGGTATACCAAGGAATTTACAGTAGTAACCATACATGTAATAAGGGTGAAAACTGCCAACATGACCTGTGGCCTCATATTTTAAGTTTTCCCACTACACAGCAAAGATGCACTTGGGAAGAGTATTCCAAATACGGATGCTGGAGACTGGATAAAATTATCTTGCAATGCATGCCTGAATGGAGATGAGCTTGTTAACTATCAAGAGCAAGGTCACAAGATCCGTCTTGAAGAATAAGACTAAGAGCTAATTTGAAATATGTGCATATTATGTACTGATTATCTATACCTATAGCCATATGGACAACTATAGGACACTATATGGTCGAACAAAGATCATCTATAATTATATATAGCCGATGTTCCAAAATTGGGATGTATGACAACGGAAGAAAAATAATTCAGGATTTCCACAAAACAATTACGTCAGTTACTAATAAACATCAATAATAATAAACTAAAAGGTCATTTTGAGATCTTTGCACCTTACTGTTTTCTTTTTTGTTTCAACCACCTGTTCAGCCTTGAGATATAGATATTCCTCTACATTTCAGCTCATTCCAATCATGTACTTTGGTGCCATCACAAAATATTTTAATAGTTTGTCCCACAGTAAAACCACTGTCCTAGTTATCTGAGAAAATTAACACAATGGTTATTTCATGCAATGAATCTACATGTACACGTAAGACTTGGCACTCGGATAAAACACAACACTTAGACAAAACGGTTTTAAAGGTAAGGGAGCTTAAGTAAACACGAAGAAACATGAAAGCAAGAGAATGACTTAATTTTTCCACATTTTTTTCCAATACTGTCTGCTGCTTTATAAAATTAGTTTCAAGCAGCTAAACTTGCTACCCTAATTTAACCACTTAAGTACGACCTACTGATTGGGCTAAAAATATCACTTAGTTCCATTTTTGGGACCAATCAGCACACAATGGTTAAAAAGGTGGAGAGGATTTTATAGCTGAATTTTGGAAAGATGTCTTCACATGGTTGTGATGTAATTAGCCAATCACAATTGCTGTATGAAACTGAAAGGAAGGTTATGCTGAGGGGGTTAAGGCTAAAAATAAATATCTGGCCAGAAAACTCCACTTGCCCCTCAAAAATTCACAAAATACAACCAACTTGAAATATCCACTCTGTTATAAAACGCACAATGCAATCAATGTTCCATCTCCCATGCCCACTAGTTTCACACAGCTGGCAGCAAATTCCTATGTCTATGTGGCAAGGTTACAACCCAATTTAGATTGGACATGAGTATGTGGTCACTCTTGCCAATTTGCTTCGACAACATATCACAGGTCCAGAACATCAGTGCCATCTTTCCCCTTTAAACAATCCGGAATTTTTCACTCAATGCCATTTGGGTGTCTAATGTAACTGAAGATATGCTGTGTATCTTGTCTGCTGCGAGTAGGAATAGGGATGCATGCTTACGATGAATGGCGAGGGCAGATAAGTCATCATGCAACTTGGGAGGTGTACTGTACGGGGTTGTATATGGATGCCTGTAGGCTTGTGTTGGTCATGTAAATGTTTTACACTATAGGGCAGAATTAAGTTA
The DNA here is from genome assembly GCA_023653785.1 of Ophioderma brevispina. Classification (NCBI taxonomy): domain Eukaryota; kingdom Metazoa; phylum Echinodermata; class Ophiuroidea; order Amphilepidida; family Ophiodermatidae; genus Ophioderma; species Ophioderma brevispina. The sequence continues at coordinate 2,945 of JAMKCH010027312.1, read as the reverse complement.
TTTGCACTTGTTAAAAGTGCCATCACAAATGCCAACTGGTGCAAGAGCACAATTTGTGGAGGAGGGGGCAAGCTTGAATAGCATCGTCCAGTTATGGCACAAGTTCACAGTGCACATCAGGCACTAAACATGGAGTATAAAGCAAGATGTAGGAATCTGACTTATTTGGGTTCTCAAATTCTCAATCACATAGTTGGAGCATGTTGGAAAGAGTTCCATACATGACAGCGTTATCAAATTGTTGCAGAATCATGGGGGGGGGGGGGCTTCCATCATTACTATCAATCAAAAGCCTTATCACATGTTTTAAAGACTGAAATGGGCCCAAACACGTGGCACTCCCAAAGTCAGTGCCTTTTAAGTGAAGTGGCAGGAGGAGATTTTATTGGGGATACAAAGTCCTCTCATTTCACTGACGGCGTAGAACACCTACCATGAATGTTCTGAAAGTTTTATTGGAGTGCACGCAGAAAATAACTAATCATCTTATTACATAATAGGGATATTCGGTTTTTATTCAATTCAGGTGTGATCTACTACAATTGATTAAACATTCAAAATATGCCAAAAAATGGATTTGAAAAAAATAGAGGGCCTCTTTCTTTCTGGAAATTTCCTAGTCTGTCTTTAACGCTTTACTTTACAAAGTGGTCACTTGCCTTATATGCCACCAAACTTCATCACCACTGGGTCAGAATTTAAAAGAAAATTTAATATTTTGGGTGGAAACAATTATGCATTTTTGTGCCCATATTGGGAATCAGCATGAAATTGCATTCAAATGAGGGTCCAAACATGCTTAGTCTTATTAGGTCATCAGCTTTTGAGGCAGCTAATGATCCTAAATGACCATGGTTTGCGCGTGTCGCTGACTGACTGCATGCCATCGTTAGAATCCATGTTTTTTAAAAAACCTACACATTATATCTTCCCTATGCTTCCACTATTCCACTCAACTCACACAGGTAAAACAACCTGTCACCTGCCTATTTTTACCACTTGTGACGATCCCTATCATTGTACCACAATGCAATCTAGGTACAACCCTTGCCTAACCCGCTTCTCGCTTTTCACGAGCACAGCGAGCAGCAGGATCCGGAAATCTGCCAGGCTTCGTGGGAATATATTGTCTGGCTCACGCAGGGATATATCAGGGGATCTCCTTGGCCCAGATTCTTTTACTGGAGACCCCCAGGGGCAAAAAAAAGACACGCTCTCAAAAATAACCACCTTCTGATGTTGTTCACATTTCTGACAAGAAGTCCGCTGCATTTGCGGTTTGAGTTATGTTTATGGTCTTTGCTGTACTGCAGTGCCTACAGGGCTAGCCTATATAAGAACCTCAACATTTTCTAAGCACTACACTTTTGTTAATTCACTATTGGTAAAATATAATTGCTGGGAATTATTTCTTTGAAAGGACTTTGTATGGAAGATTTAGTTGAATTATGAAGATTCATGGCTGCAAAATGGTTGCTGCTTGGAACATTTGTGCACATTTTTTTTGTTGAAAAGGTTAAAGGTGCATTTCGTGATTCTAAACCCTTCTGTTTTGTTCATGTTTCACTAGATATCCTTGAGAAAAGCTTATTCCCATAATTAGTTGATTCTGATCTTGCGTTTTGGTGTTATGAGCAGATGTTCGTATCACAATCTCCCATAGACTACTGTACAGTAATTTCTGTCCGTTTACGGACAGAAAATACAAAATTGCAAATTTCTTGCAGAGACGATCGAATTTGCACATCTGATTGGGCACACATGCTATACTTAGCCCGACGGTTCAGATGATATAAAAATCTCAACTTTGTTGAGGTAAGTCGGGGGGGGGGGGGGGGGGGGGGGACAAGGCTGTGGATCACGAAATGCCCCTTTATGTTGTGGTGGTAGTCAATATGTTATTTACTTTAGTGGTCAACTCGGTGTCCCCTATTGCCCCTGCTGACAATACCCCTGGCTTATTTCTCTCAATACTACTACATAAAATTGTTCCACATTAGATTATATTTAAGATAACAATATCATTTGGCACTAAAGATTCCAATTTTATCAAATTGAGAATGATAAATGGGGATGGCCCGATTTCATATCAAATTTTCCTCTGATTAAGCAACTTTGACCCCATACCCCATCTGTGAAGTTTCATGTGAATAGTTTCAATCTGTTTTGATATGAGCACTAAAAATGTGATTTTGTAAGCCCCACAGAATACTTTGTGAGACTAATATTGGTTAACATCCAAACCAAACACTTTCAGTGCTAAGATTTTACAGGGTATATGAGAAAAATTCCCCCACCCCCCACTAAAAACTTAAATGCCTTTTGCCGCTGAAGGCAAACATTGCTTACAAAACAAAAGAGTACTGGCTAGGCATACATATGCCTACTGGCTTCACACCAGTAAATAAAATGAGAAACAGAGGTAAGTCCAGTCCCCACTGCAAATGGTGTTTTTTGTGCACCGGTTTTTAAGTGCAACCTAAAAACTGAGAGAAATGGCGAGATCTGGGTTGAAAATCATGATTGCTGTTAATATTAAGTATACAATCTGTAGGAATATCATAAAAAGGGTTGGCATTGATACTTATATTTTGATCTGACATACCCATTTTAACCTTATTCTTTCAGGGAACACCTGACTGAAAAAGTGCCCTGACCTCCTGGGTCCATGGTGCATGCTGGTCTTCATGGTCCAGTAGCTCAAATATTTGGAGACAACGACCCTAATTTCATGACTGATCAGGTAGGAGATATGATCTTCAAGCAGAACATTAGCTTTAAGTTCAGAGATGTTCCATTGAGGAAAAAATGTTTTTCATCTCGCCCATTTTGTACAGGAACGAATGGGACTTGTATTTACCAGTGTGAAACCTACTATTACTGTAGTCTCCCACCTTGGTGTGACGGGGGACTGAATATGTTTTCATTGACACCAAAGTCCCTAC